>JAQZBX010010085.1:0-44841 GCA_029593785.1 Cabassous unicinctus
TACTAGAATACACATTATAAATACATCCGTAACAGCCAAAACTGAATGTAACACTAAAATGGAGAGCTTGTGAGTATATCTCCCAGTGATATACTATGCAAAGACAGGAGTGAAGAATCTGCAACTAAATGAAACAACATGGACTGAATCTAACAAACATAATATTACATGAAAGAAATCATCGAAAAGAATATATTACAAAACGGCAAAACTAAATTATAGCGTTATAAATCAAGTTGGGGTAGAGGTGGGGACACAGAGTGGTAGATCTAGAAGAGGATGCAAGACAGGCATCTTGGATGCTACTAGTGATTGATTACTTGGTCTGGAGGCTTGTGTTCAGTTTGTAAAAATTCATTGGGTAGTCCTTTATGATCTATGACTTTGTATAGTAAGCATTAATTCATAATTTAAAAATATATCATAAAAGTTGCAAGAAAAATAATAAAAATGAATGAAAACTGTTTAAAATACATTGGAAAGCAAAGAAATATATATTTTACTGACTAAAACCAAAAGCTGGTTCTTTATGAAGAAATATATATATAAAAGACAAACCTCTAGCACAACCAATAAAATAAACAGAGAAAAAGCTTAAATAAGATAAGGAATGGGAAAGGGCAGCATAACACAGATGTGGGTACAAATATGGCAGAGATAAAAATATACCATTAGCAACATTTGCTAACGTATTTGTTAATTTAGATGAATGGGTAATTTTCTTGGAAAAATCACAGGGAATGGGGGGTAGTTATCTAGTCAACATGGGAAAACATTAAGATGAAATAGAGCTGGTTACTGTTACCTAAGTGTTCATTATATTATTTTCTATATTTATCTGTATATTTAAAACTTTTTGTAGCTTTCATAAAAATTCTGAGATTTCAAAATGCAACATTTGTTATGGAATCAAAGAAATTTTCCTAAAAATGAGTTATAATGTCAGTGGTTTGATATTCCTGCTAACAATGCAGTGATAAGCAAATAATGAATCAGAATCCTAAACTTTTTGTTTGCTACTAGAGTAGAGCAAAAATAATGTCACTAAAGTAGCCTGAGCCTCAGACTAAAATAGAAAAAGAAAAGACAGTTCATGCAGTTTTATGCCTTGGCTTTTTTCCATTTATGAAGAGATTTCTGCCACTTTGGCAGTGATCAGGTATTTAGAGAGACTTAAAACTTGCCTTAACACAGGATCATCAAAATTTATAAAAGTGTATGGTCTAAAATGTAAACCATGGTGTAGACCATTGACCATGTTTAGTAGCTATGTTTCACTATTTGTATATCAGTCATAACAAAGCTACCATCCACATGTAAAAAGGTATTAATATGGGGGCGAGGAGAGGGAGAGGATGTTGGGTATATGAGAGTCTCCTGTATTCTGTGTGTGACTTTGCTGTGACCCAAAAGTTCTTTGAAAACAAAGTGAAAAATAGTGAGACACTGGGGAATAAGTGGGAAAAAGTGACATGGTATAGACAGGACACCAGATATTGCAGTGATAAAAGGCTAAATGTAAAAAACAAATTTTTTATTTTTTAAGTATTTTTCATTTTTTTTATATCCCAATCTTTTAATTTAATTTATTTTTTTAATTTTTATGTATTTTATCCCTTATATTTAAACTTATTATTATTATTTCATTGTATTTGGCTATTGTAATGGCTTCATCTTTGAAGAGGCTTTGGATCACAGAAAGGTTACAACTGGGGTGGGGGAGGATCATCGGTGTGGGGTGTCAGGGACAGGGCATGCATGGGAGGAAGTTCACTTGAACATACATATAAGGTATATAAAAATGTTCAAATGTTCACGGGGCATTGTCACAGTGGGTGGAGACCCACACAGTAAACGAGAGAATACTGAATTCCCATCCTAGAGAGATCAGCCACATTCTCTAAGGGAGCAGCAACAGTTCCCCAAGTACAGGGGCAGTGACTGGCGAAGGAGGATGACCCACTGATAGGCCCTTGATATTGATGATTAGGCTTATGAGTCTTTGCTCTTGAAATTTGAAACTTAGCCTATTGTTATGGGGTGCCTAAGGGTTGCCTCCTGAGAGCCTCCTTGTTGCTCAAATGTAGCCTCTCTCTAAGCCAAACTCAGCATATGAATGCATTACCTTCCCCCCAGCATGGGACATGACTGCCGGGGATGAGCCTCCCTGGCACTGAGGGATTGCTACCAAGTACCAACTAGCAATGCAACTGGAAAAAGATCTCAAATAAAAGGGGGGAAAGGTAAAGGAAATGAGTGGATATGCCTAAGAGACTTCAAAGTGAGTTGGGAGATCATCCCAGAGGTAACGCTTACGCACATCTCAGCAGGATTTCATAGACTTCATATGACCCCAAATACTGGAGCTCCTGAGGGCTCTGGAGATACCCAGGTCCCATGGTCAGGGTGGATGGCTCCAGAGTTTGATGCATTCCCAGTGGGCCCTACTTTGGAGTTTGTGCTCCTGAGAGTGACAGAGTTGGACTCAATTATGTCTTCCCTGCACATGGCTCTCTGTCCCTTCTATTTAAACCTATACTTGGTCCCGGAGTTTGTAGGTGTACGTACACAGACTTGAGTCTTTGGGCTGTCCATGTGCAAGCTGGGTCCGGAACTTTGGTGGAGCTGCAACACCTACTCTACAGCTCATTGGACTCACCCAGGACAACTGGCAGGGAGATGATGATGGACAATGGCCGTCCCAGGGAACGAGAGTGTGCAGCTGCAGCCAGGATAGTCCTATCCATCTTCCCCAGAGGATATAAGCTCCCTTGCAATTGGAGGTGGAGTGGACATCACCACCCAGAATCCTCAGGATTGGGGGAAGAGCTATGGACTAGAGTGGACTTACTGGTGTTCTACTATAGACATATTATGATTCTACCAATGGAAGAAATGACAACATTGATGTGGAGCCAGTGGCCACTGGAGGCTCTGGGGGCAGGGAGAGGGAAAAACAGTTGTAATACGAAGGCTTTTTTGGGACTTGGGAATCGTCCTGAGTGATATTGCAATGACAGATACAGGCCATTTTATATCATCACATAGCATGCAGAACTGTGTGGAGAGAGTGTAGACTACAATGTGAACTATGGTCCATGCTTAATGGCAAAGCCACAGGATATGTTTATCAATTGCAATGAATGTCCCACAGTAATGAAGGATGTTTATGTGGGAGGTTGTAGGAGGAGTAGGAAGTGGGGCATATGGGAATCCCTCTATTTTTTATGTAACATTTATGTAATCTAAGTATCTTTTAAAAAAATTAAAAAAAGACTTGCCTCAAGAAATTCTCAGGAAACTTTAATTCTTAAATACTTATCTATTTTCCTTTGAGATTTAGTTTATTTAAGCAAATATTTATCAATTACTTTAAATCCATCTAACTTGGCCTTTTAAAAAATTTTAGTGGTACTTAATTTTATGCTATTTAAAATTTAAATTTTATATTACAAAATGTTAGTCCAATCACTCTTCTTTCTTTTTTATCTTCTATAGTTTAAATAATCTAATTAAAATTTTTTCTTTCCCTTAAACACAATTGTTTTGATTTAAAAATTCTTCTATATTGTGTTCTTCCATTCTAAAATACAATGATTTTGTTTTATTTACTTTTATAATAAAAATATTTGAAATAATTTCCTCTGTGTTATCCTAATATTTTTCATTGTATATTAACTTCTGCTTTCAAACTGTCAATCATCCTAAATCTTTCGTCTGTGCATTTTTAGTTACTTACTTTTATAAAAGCCTGCAAATCTGGAAGAGCTCAGGTAGAAGAGAGAGTCCAAACTGAAGAGGGGACTATAGAGGCTTTGTCTTGACTGTTCCCCAGTCCCTCTCTGTCACTATTCTGACATAATGGCTTCCCATTATGGATTTTACTTTCCCATTATAGATGGGTCTCCAAAGATCCATGGGCTCAAGGATTAATTTACTTTCCCTCAATGACTTAAACCCAACCATGCAAAAGAACCATGTGATTTGCTGAACCAATGTAGCTTTATATTTCATATCATTTTAATGTTCTGTGAAGTACATGCCTTAATATCTATTATCTCAAAATAGACAATCACTGAGCTAGGAATGAAACATTCCAATGAATGACAAGAATCACATTATACTGTTTATGGAATTCCAGGCCCAGGAAAGTTTGTATAACACCCTGGCTTAACCCTTGTGAGAAATTCTTTGATGTTGAAATTCACTGAAGAAGGTAACTGAAATTTTAAAAGTGTTTTGCACCATTCTTGCTTCTCACCTACAA
Organism: Cabassous unicinctus; assembly: GCA_029593785.1. NCBI lineage: Eukaryota > Metazoa > Chordata > Mammalia > Cingulata > Chlamyphoridae > Cabassous > Cabassous unicinctus. Next base: position 4,268 of record JAQZBX010010085.1, read on the forward strand.
AAATATAACTATTTAAAATGGCAAAATAAGCTATAAATAGAAATTCACTATATTATTAGACCATCACATTGTTTTCTTAACTCCTAACTGCTCATTTTGGAAAAGTGATGCTACCAGTGAATTTGTCCTCACCATTAAAATTCTCTCTCTCTGACCTATGCCAACCATGTAGTAGCTATTTTCTAGTTGATGTCAAGGAAAAACTCACATTCAAATAGTGTTTAAAAAGTACTTTTTGTAAATTTGTGTGTAATCTCTGCAGTTCACTCCACATTCTAAGCTCTGCCTCATAAATAGAACCAGTCAAAGCAATTGTAACTATTTTCGTCCTAATTCTTTTATATTTGGTTAATTAAAACCTGCTGGGGATGGCTCTGAACTACTCATGGAAATCTTATTCTGGTCTCAAAACAGAAAGGAACATCTGAGCAAAAGCTTCACTCATTCTTCTTTCTCACTTCTTTCTCACTGCTTCTTTCACTTACTCTTCTAGGGCAGTGTGTTCATGTTCAGTGTCAAACATTTTTCCTTTATTTTTGTTCTTAACACTTGTCAACTCTGATAAATTAAAGTTTGTGTTCTTGTTTTTATGAACTGGTTTTACTAAACTTTATAGTTGAATCCAGTCTATCAAAACTGAAAAATTTCCAAAGTATTAAACCAAATCTGCTTCTTGACTCATGATCTGAATTCAAAAGAACTAAAAAAAATAAATAAACTTTAGCTTACATTTCCACCTCCTTCATTCCTCTCTACCTCCTTTCCTGTCTTCAAAAATTGGTTTGAAAGAGTCTCAGAAAAAAATGTTTAAACATCAACTTGAAATTATGAATGCAAAACATCTTATTTATTTATAAATTTGTTTCTACTCTTTCTCTTTGCACATTAGTCAAGATTTTTATTTCTTTGCTCTCAGAAATAATTCCACTTTCTCACAGTTACGTCTCAAAGATTATTTATGGCTCATGCACCAAGAAATTGGGTGTTGTTCCAACACATGCACTCTACACATAGTCCTCATAGTAGTAAAATAATTGAATAATTATTGAATTGAATCTGCCACTCTCAGCACTACTACGACCCCTATCTACTGCCCAACCACCCCCTTCCACCTTATGATACATTTTGCCCATATTGAGCATCAGCTCACCACCCTTTATTCCCTTTCTGTCTTTCCTGTTAACCTATCTTCCAGACTCTAGCTCTGTGAGTTTGCTCAATTTGCTTAAGTCATATCAGTGAGGTCATCTAATATTTGTCCTTTGGTGACTGGCTTACTTCACTCAACATAAGGTCTTTAAGATTCATCTATGTTGTGTTTATACTGCATTCCTTCTTACAGCTGAGTAATATTCCATTTTATGTATGCCACAATTTGCTTATCCATTCATCTGTTGATGGACACTTGGGTTGCTTCCAACTTTTGGAAATAGTGGAAAATGTTGCTGTGAACATTGGTGTGCATATATCTGTTGTATCCTCATTTCAATTCTTCTGGGTATATACCCAGAAATGGGATTGCTGGGTCATATGGAAGTTCTATAGTTAACTTCCTGAGGAACCGCCAAACTGTCCTTCACAGTAGTTGCACCATTCTACATTCCCACCAGCAGTGGATGAGTGTTCCCTTTCCTCCACATTCTTTCCAACACTTGTAAGTCTCTTTTTTTTTTTCAATAGCCGCCAGTCTAATAGGTGTAAGATGATATCTCATTGTAGTTTTGATTTGCATTTCCCTAATAACTAGTGATGCTGAGCATCTTTTCCTGTGCTTTTTAGCATTTGTATTTCTTCTTTAGAAAAATGTCTTTTCAAATCACTTGCCCATTTTTTAAATGGGCTGTTTGGACTTTTATTTTTGAGATGTAGGATTTCTTTATATAGGCTGGATATTAGGCCCTTATCAGATAAATGGTTATCAAATATTTCTCCCACTGAGTAGGCTGCCTTTTTATTTTGAAATAATCATAGATTCACAGGAAATTGTGAAAATAGTGTGGAGAGGTTCCATGTGCCAACTGCCAGTTACCCCTAACGGCTACATCTTATCATACATAATTATACTACAAGGTCAAAACCAAGACTTTGACATTTAGTACATATATGCATATAGTTCTATGCTATTTTATCAAGTGTGGATTCATTTGACCACAAAGAGATACAGGCTATCCCATCATCACAAAGATCTCCCTTGTGTTATCCCTTTATTGTCACACTAATCCCCTCCTACCACCATCACTAGCCTTTGACAACCATATCTATAATTAATTGTTCTCCATCTCTATAACTGTGCCACTTTGAGAATGCTATACACATGGGATCTTACAGCATATAACCTTTTGAAATTGGTTTTTATTTTCACTCAGCATAAAGTCCCTGAGATCTGTCCAAGTTGTTGCATGGGGGTAAAAGCCCAGGCTCCCTGCAAGGTTTCCACGGACATTAGCCAGTGGAGTATCAGGGAGGGAGGCCCATTACCAGAGTAGAGGTTTAATTCCTGGATCTCCACTCAGCCTTCTCTGATACTAACTCAAGGGACAAGGGGTGAAGGGGCATCTAACTATAGTCAGGCATGGGTGGAAGTTTAAGCTCCCCCCTCGGTCTTTGCTGACACGGGTGTGAGTGGTGGTGAAATGTTTCCTGTGGTGTTTGGTTACAGTAAGGCAGTTACTGTCTAAAAGTTTTCTCATATGGCTAGGCAGTCTCTTTCCTCATTCTTTGGCTAGAGAGAGACTTTGGACTGGACAATTTTTTTTTTTGTCTGTACCGATTTGTTTATTTAAGATGCTGGTCTCTCCATCATTCAGTCCCAGACACATGATGCAAAAAGAAAGCCCAAGGGACTCACTGCCTTGTCATTTCTTGAATTCTGAGGTCCCTAGCTGGTTTGTGTCCTTTCCCTTATAGAGAGTCTTCTTACAGCTTATATAATAACATCCAGGAATAGCAGTACTTAGGGAGAATAGTCTATATCGACCTCATCTTTTCTAGATCTACTTAATTCAATTTTTTTAAAATTCAGATATTTTACATATATCTAAAATTACAAATGGACACAGGATTCCTCCAAGATTATGTCAATGACAATATAATGAAAAATAAAAATTAACTCTTATTTCCTGAATGTGGCTTGTTCATAAAACAAGAATAGTCTAATGGCTGTAGATATAATAGTACCATAGTTTTATTCAGCTGACAGTCCAATGCAATATCTAATTTGTTTATTTTGGGAATGGGAATGGGAAGGAAGTTACTCATAAAACCAGTTAGTCATTTCAAAATACGTTTGTTTTTTGTTTCTTGTTGCCAATTCAAAATAATTTACATGATGACAAATAAAGTCCAGATAAATAATTCAAGTAAAAATGAATATTTTAAAGTCCTTTTCAGAATATATTGTCATTCTTTCATGTAATTAACATTAAAAGGAATATAAGAACAGACTGGCTATGTAGAATTCTTAGAAGTCAAATAGCAATATATTTGACTTCGACTGCCAGTGGTTTTTGCCTAGATAAACAATTGAATACAATGATGTCTCAGGCCAGGTTCCCCAGAAAACAGATGCTGAGATGGAGATTTGCATGCAGGGAGGTTATTGGAAAGCATTCTCTAGAACACTTGTATGGGAATGAGGAAAGCAAGAGGGGATAGAGAAAGAAGTTGAATTGAAATGTGTTGTGTTCAGGAAGCAATGAAGCTGGGATGGCCCTTCAGAGATGCTACTCTTTGAAATAAAGTGGACCAAAAATTAGATTTGGGCTCCTTCTGGGAGGGCGATGCAACCTTGGATAAGACAGCTTTTTCCACCTGAAGGCAATTCCAGGGGAGGTACTTAATTTTCTGCTTTTAGCCATTAATATTCCTGGAAAATGGAGGAACTGAATGCTTCAGTTCTAGAAAAAGGGATTGAGATGGTATACCACAGCATCTACTACAAGTTAATGTTCAATTTCCAAATTTTGAAAATTTGAAGAAATTAAAACACAAAATCAAGTCTCCTTTCCCCTAATCACAGCAAAACCTTAGAAATCCATACTACAATTATTTTGTTTGTATTTCTATTTTATAAATTGAATTCCATAATAGTAAAATGTTAAATAAGATTATTAAGAACTTTCTATTTTTTTATTTATCTAAAATCTAGAAACATGCTTTAACTGTGTGGCTCAACTTACAAATCAATTTATTTGCTTTTTAAATACATAAATGGGTGTGTTCTACTTTATAAATACTCAAGCCTATTTTGAATTGCTGTCTTTAATACCATTGAACATTATAGAATTATATTTAAAACTTTTTTTAATCAGAATTTTCGCCAGTTCCGACAAGTGCAGAGTCCTCCATTAATATGAGTTTTTCAAAAATATAAATACATTTCTTCATGTAAATTCACTCTACTTTGAATATAAAAGCAACAATTAGAACAAAACAACATTACACAAATGAAGTATATTATGGATTAAAGAAAAGCATTTACACAGAATTTTTCCTACTTTTGAAATAAATTGTTTTACTTTATTTTCTGATAGCATATTGATGTAATTTTATTATAAACAGAAAGTTACCATAACTATGACCTCAGCAACTCTGTTAACTACCTAGTAACAGTTCAGTTGACAGAAATTTAGATTAAATATGAGTAGTAGAGTTTTATCGAATTATTTTCTGTAAGCAGGGAAATTGGTCCCGACAAATGAACTATTCAGCATGAGAATTCTTTACAAATGAATCATCAGTGCCATTAAATTGGTTTGTCTTGAGTTTGTGAGTAGGGAAGAGCCTACTTAGAAAATCTGCAGGGATTCTGTAGTTAATCACAGATCATCTCTCAGCATAAATACATGCATGTTCAAGTTTCACATGAGCAGTAAAAGATGTTATGGATGCTTTCAGCTGTCACTGAGTTTTTACCAGCTAAACCAAAGCTCTATGCTCAAAGAACAGCTTCTCTTGTATAGTATATATTCAGTTTTCCATCAAAACCATCCTTCCTCTGGAAGGAGATAGAAAAGTAATAGAATCGAGTAGGCCCTCAATGTTGCACTAAACTGCAAACATCAAAGGTGCTTGGCTTCCTGATGAATTTGGCTCCCCTCCTTGAGCTCTAAGGATCGGAATCAGCTTGATTTCTAAGAGGAAACTTCTTTTCAAGAGTGTATTTTTCAAATTGGCCTTCCTTAGGTTGAGAAGAGAGATTACTTCCTTGAAAACAAAAACCTTTGAAACTGCCAGTACTGGCTTCTTATAACCTTTGAGTAGCAAGTCAGCAAAGCTCCTGTAGAAGTAGGGAAAAGGGGGCCATTTCTTGTTTGGCTTCTAGGACCAGACGTGTTGAGCTACAAAGGGTAACAACTGATTGAATGAGAGGATATATCTTCATATATTTATATAGACAATTTTTAAAGTTTCTGTAAAAGAGTAGGCAACTTTGCTCTATTCATTCACCACTAAAGTTTTCAGCCAATTAGAAAATTCTTTTCAGGGAATATAAGAATATAAGGAATATAAGGAATAAAAACCAGGTCTCAAGTATTTTTATATATTCTTGTCATTTACATATTAAATCAGCCAATAGAAATATATTTTTTTATTATGTCCATTTTGGAAAAATGGAAACTAAGGCATAAGGGGGGTAGATTGAGACATTTTCTAAGTAATATCATGATAAGTGACTGGACCAGCATTGGAACCCAGATATATACTTTGCTAAAAACAAGTTCTTTTACTGTACCAGAGATCACAATTTGATAGCCTGAAAGCCAGATTGGGTATGCAGACTGTTTTGTTTGGTCTGCATAATGGTTTAAAACAATTTAGAATTATTTGCCAATCTTTCAAAGAGCAGGAGATTTCACATAAAACTTGGAAAATCTGGTAATTTCCCTTGTTAAGAACTGGCTTAACATTAAGAGTGGCTGTGCCCTTAATTTGAGACATGGCTTCACCACAATCTCTCCTATTCCTTTTAAATCCTTTCCACTGATGTTGAGAGAAATATGTGCAGCCCTCTTCATCCGTTTTATCTCTGTTTCCTGCCTATTCCCAATACCCGAGTTTGTTGTGATGATTCTCTACTCCACCTTAGAAAAGCTACCTTGTGCTATAATCATTTTGATACTTCACACTTTAACCTGCACTTCATAATATTATAATCAAATTGGAGGAGAGGGGTTGTCTTAGTTTGCCAGGGCTGCTATGACACATACCAGACAATGGGTTGGGTTAACAAAAGGAATTTATTGGCTCATGGTTTCAGAAGGTAGAAGGCCAAAGTCAAGGTGGCAGCAAGGCCTTGCTTTCTCCCAGGAGTCTGTAGTGTTCTAATGCTGGCTTGTCACCAACCTTGGGGTTCCTTGGCTTGGATCTCTGCCTCCTGTAACATAGCGATATCCTTGATATTCTACTCCTGTGTCTTTCTCTGACTTCTGTCTTTTTATAAGAACTCCAGTAATTTGGATTAAGGCCAACCCTGATTCAGTTTAGCCATACCTAAATAGGACCTTAGAAGTTTTCATTCACAAATAAGTCGACACCTTAACTGATAACACATCTTCAAAGGTACCTATTTACAAATATGTCTACCCTCACAGATCAAGATTAAGGAAATACTTTTTTGTGGGGGTATATAATTCAGTTTACCATAGGGGCCATGATATGTATTTATTTTTAAATGATGGAGAAAAATAGAAAGGAAATATGGTAGTGAGATATTGATGTGAAATATCAAGTGTATATACGTATGCCCTAAGCAGTGTCTTCTAAAAAGTTATTCCTTGGTTATAAAAATGTTGACAAAATTCATTTATGGAAAAATGTATCCACAAATACAGGCAATGCTGGGAGGATATTCATAACAATATTTAAGCCAAAGATAATGGCTTAAACTTTTCTGTAAGATAAAAATTATTTATAAAGAGCATATATTAATTTTTGCATAGTCAATATGTTATAAAAATAAATTAAAAAATTACCCTCAGGAACATATCTGTATTTTCCTGATCCTCAATTTAGTTATGAAAGAGAAAATAGACCCACCATCATATTTCTACTAGAATTCAATATCCATGAGGGGACAAACTATTTTCTGATCTGTTCAGCACTCTGTTCCCAGGACCTGCATATTGTATATGCTCATCATATATTTGTGAAGAGAATGAATGGATTCTACAGACCCAACATAATGCAATAGAAATAAAATAGATTAAAGCCAAGAGACTGGAGTTTGATTCCCAAGTCCTTCATTAATTCTGCAATACTACATAACTCCTTAAACTGAGTCCACCCTTATTTTTCTTTTAAATTAGTCAAGGGAAAGGACTAAATTTAGATGTTGCCTATGTTTCTGAATAACCCTAAGACGCCAGAACAAAGATAGGTTAAACAATTGTGCATAGAAATATTCCATGAAATGACAAGCTTATTCACCAACCAGTTGGAAATTGTGCTCTGAGACTGGGCAGTGACAAACACTACCACATATCTTTTAAACATTGTAATGTCAACATGATGGGAAAAAATATAATATGTACTTATATAGAGAACCTTATTTTCCAGAAAAATAAGGAAAAAGTAATTTTGATATACTTTTTTTTAATTTTTAAGAAGTTTCCCCCATTATTAAATATCTAAAGATAACTATTTTACAAATAAATGACTGTGTTGATACTGGAGTCTGATTTTGAAATCTTTCTTAAGGGAATGTCTAAAAGTTATTGTTTAAATACTAGAGGAAAACTGATGAATAACTGCTCCAGTGAATTCTATCTAATCTTAAACAATTAGTGTAGCTGAAGAAGCATTTAAATTACTCTCTGGGAGTAGTTTATATAAAAAAGCAATTAGACATGTTTAAATAATTTCCCAACATATTTTTGATAATGTTACATCAAATTAATTATGGTGATATTTTTCATAATCAATATATTTGCCATGATTTCAAATATTATAATTGAATAAAAGTCACATATCTCCCTTTATCCCGATACAAACTCTACTTTCTTTCACATAATCTCCTTTCATAGTATAACAGAGATAAATTTGTAAAAAAACAAATAATTATATTGAAAAATTAATGAAGATAGGAACCATTTTTGAGAAAAAGAAAAAACTTAAAAGCCCATCTACTTCATTAACCTCTCAAACATTCAAATAAGTCTGTGATGTCAGAATTAATTGTCTGATGGGAAATGTGACTTTTGAGTCACATCTTTGAAGACTGCTGAAAGTGACCTCATCAACATGGCAAAGAAAGGCATCCCCTGGAAAATATTTCCCTCAGAATCAGCGAATAAAAGGATAACTTCCACTTGCTCAGAACTTTGGAGGACAATAGAGACTGAGGAAGATTTCCATAAATGCTGAGTCAAAGAAAAAGAAGAATAAACTACAAGAGCTGGTAGTAAATTTCCATCCCAGATCCATCAGTCCATATACCTCCTTCACAATTTTGCGTACAGCTTGGGAGTCACACAGAGGCAGAATGGCTTGGGTTTCTCCCACCATGGACACAGACTATAGAGACACTCACCTCAGCAAGTTAGAACCCGTCATCCAGGCACAGGGACAGGGACCCAAGTCCATAAAGACCTAGGGTGGAACACAAGCCATTAAGTGTGCTGCATAAAAAAAGGGCCCTGAGGAGAGGAGGGAGAGAGACTGTTGGAGAACTGATGGCAAGAAGTGCACTTACTAAAACCAGTTTCTGCTGGCTGGAGCACTTAAATGAAAAATGGACTTTCTAAAGTAGACTCACCTTTTCTGTATTTACCCGATCTTGTTCCTCAGGGCAGGACACCTCAATGGGGAAGAAACCAGAGGCAGAAAAGCCTTACAGAAAAAAACGGGGGTGGTTAAACTGAACTGCTATAAAACAGGAGGGTCTCAGAACTGAAAACTGTAAGGAAAAGGGAGCACTGCATGAGGGGGAGAATATAAACAAAGCATAGGAACTGGGGAAGAAATACTGCACAAAAACCAGTAGAACATATCAAGACCCCCAGAGAAGGAATAGATGAAAGGAAGCTTTCTTCTGGAGATGAAAATTGCACAGAGTGCAGTCTTCAAAATTGTACCATATATCCAGGGCAAGATTCAGATGAAGAAAAGCTGGGAAAATCTGAACAGTTAAACATGCCTACTCAAAAGGTCCAGAATAAGTTGGACCACACATCAAGGAAGAGCCTTAACACAAAACAAACAACAATAAAACCCTAAATAGGAAGGAGAAACTTACCTTTAAAATAAGATGATGCTGAGACATCAGCAAAAAGTTACAAACCACAATAAAAAATAAGAAGATGTGGCTCAGTCAAAGGAACAAATGAGAAGTTCAGAGGAGACACAGAATTTTGAACAACTAATCAAACAATTTCAAACAAATCTCCTAAATCAATTTAAGAAGATGAAGGAAAACATGGAGAAAGAACTAAAGGATATTAAGAAAACAATGCATGAAAATAAAGAAGAACTTGAAAGTATAAAAAGAAATATAACAGGGAAGTGGATGTGGTGCAAGCAATTGAGCTACTGCCTACCACATGGGAGGTCAATGGTTCAGTTTCTGGTGCCTCCTAAAGAAGACAGAGAACTGGCGCTATGGGTAGGCCCAGCAAGCTGACACAACAAGATGATGCAACAAGAGACACAAGAAGAAAAACATAATAAGAGACACAACAAAGCAGGGAATGGAGATGGCTTAAGTGATTAGGCGCCTCTGTCCCACATCAGAGGTCCCGAGTTCAGTTCCCAGTGCCTCCTAAAGAAATAAAGAAGATGAACAGACACAGCAAGTGTAAACAATGAGGGGGTGGAAGGAAAAAATAAATTAATCTAAAAAAAAAAAGAAATTATGGGGAAAAAAGACCAAAAGACACAAATAGGTTGAAAATGAAAAGATGGAAAAAGATATTCCATGCAAATTGTAACCAAAAAAGTGTTGGGTTAACTATAATAATATCAGGTAAAATAGACTTTAAGTCAAAGCTGTTATAAGAGACAAAGAAGGAGGACACTATATATTAATAAAAGGGACATTCAGCCAAGAAGAAACAACAAACATAGACTTTTATGCACCTAACCAAGGTACCTCAAAATACATGAGGCCAACACTGGCAAAACTGAAGGGAGAAATAGACACCTCTAAAATAATAGTTGTAGATTTCAATCAACACTGTCATCCATATATAGAATACCTAGACAGAAGATCAGTAAGGAAACAGAGAACTTCAATAATATGATAAATGAACTAGAGCTAACAGACATATTCAGAACATTGCACCCCCAAATAGCAGTATATATATTGTTTTCAAGTGCATATGGATCATTCTCCAGGATAGATCTCATGTTGGGTCATATAACATGCCTCAATAAATCTTAAAATATAGAAATTATACAAAGCATCTTCTCTGAACATAATGGAATGAAGCTGGAAATCAATCATAGGCAGAGAACTGGAAAATCCAGAATTATGTGGATAATAAGTAAAAACTCTTAAGCAATCAGTTGGTCAAAGAAGAAATTGCAAAGGAAATCAGTATCTTGAGACAAATGAAAGCAAGATCACAATATATCAAAACTTATGGGATGCAGTAAAGGCAGTGCTGAAAGGGAAATTTATTGCCCTCAATACATACATTAAAAAAAAAAAAAAGCTAAAATCAAAGACCTAATTGCACACCTGGAGGAAAAAGAATAGCAAACCAAAACCAAAGCAAGCAGAAGGAAAGAAATAGCAAAGACTAGAGCAGAAATAAATGAAACTGAGAATTTAAAAACAGAAAACATTATTAAAACCAAAAGTTGGTTCTTTGAAAAGATCAATAAAATTGACAAACCCATAGCCAGAATGACAAAGAAAAAAGTGAGAAGATGCAAAAAATAAAATCAGAAATGAAGAGGAAGACATCACTACTGACCCCATATAAATAAAAAGGATCATAAGAGGAGAATATGATCAACTGTATAACAACAAATTAAGCATCTAGATAAAATGGACAGATTCCTAGAAATATACAAACAACCCACACTGACTGTAGAAGAAATAGAGTATCTCAGCATACAAATTACCAGTAAAGAGATTGAATGTGTAACAAAAAGCCTCCCAACAAAGGAAAGCCCAGGACCAGATGGCTTCACTGGTGAGTTCTACCAATTATTCAAGAAGAATTAATATAAATTCTGCTCAAAATCTTCCAAAAGCTTGAATAGGAGGGTACACTACCAAACTCATTCTATGAGGCCAAAATCACCACAGTGCCAAAGCCAGATAAAAATATGAGAAGAAACATTACAGACCATTTCTCCTATGAATATAGGTACAAAAATCCTCAACAAAATAGTTGGAAATTGAATCTATGCGCACAATAAAAGAATTATACACCATGATCAAATGGGTTTTATCCAAGGTATGCAAAGATATTCAACATAGAAAATCAATTAATATAATATACCACATTAACAAAATGAAGGGATAAAACCACATGATCATCTCCATTGATGCAGAAAAGGCATTTGACAAAATCCAGCACCCTTCTTGACAATAATGCTTAGAAAAATAGGAATAGAAGGACACGTCCTCAAAATGATAAAAGGCATATAGGAAAACCCACATCTAACATCATACTCAATGATGAAGTAATGAAAGCTTTCCTTCTAAGATGTGGAACAAAACAAGGATGCCCACTGTCACCACTCTTATTAAACATTGCATTCAAAGTTCTAGACAGAGCTATAAGACAAGAAAAATAAATAAAAAGCAACTTAGTTGGAAAGGAAGAAGTAAACCTTCACTATTTGCAGATGACATGACCTTATATCTAGGAAGTCCTGAAAAATCTACAACAAAGCTACTAAAGCCAATAAACAAATTCAGCAAAGTGGTGGGGTACAATATCACCATGTAAAAATTAGTAGTGTTTCTATACACTAGTAATAAGCAAGCTGAGGAGGAAATAAAAGGAAAAAATCCATTTATGATAGCAAGTAAAAGAATAAAAAACCTAGGAATAAATTTAACCAAGGATATAAAGGACTTATATATGGTAAACTACAAACTTTGCTAAAAGAAATCAAAGATCTAAATAAATGAAAGGGCACTCCATGCTATTTAATTGGAAGACAAAATATTGTTAAGATGTCAATTCTTCCCAAAATTATTTATAGATTTAATGCAATCTCAATCAAAATTCCAACATTCTATTTTGCAGAAATGGAAAAGCCAATTATGAAACATACAAGGAATGGTAGGGGGCCTTGAATAGCCAAAATCATCTTGAAAAAGAAGAAGGAAGTTTGAGGACTCACATTTCCTGACTTTAAAGCTTTTTACAAAGCTGCAGTCATCAAAACAGTCTGCTACTGGCACAAAGATTGATATATTGACCAATGGAATACAATTTAGAGTTCAGAGTTAGACCTTCACATCTATGACCAATTGATTTTTGACAAATCTACAAAGTCAACTCAAATGTAAAAGAATAGTCTTATCAACAGATGGTTCTGGATGAACTGGATATCCATATGCAGAGGAATGAAAGAGGATCCTTATCTCATGCCATATATAAAATTTAACCCAAAATGGATCAAAGACCTAAATATAAGAACAAGGACTATATAACTCCTGGAAGAAAATATAGGGGATCATCTTCAGGATCTGTGTTAGGCAATGATTTCTTAGACTTTACACCCAACACACAAACAACAAAAGAAAAAATAGGTGAATGGACCACCTCAAAATTTAAAACTTTTGTGCATCAAAGTACTTTTTCATGAATGTGAAAATACAAACCACTCAATGGCAGAAAATATTTGGAAACCTATAAGGGCTTACTATCCAGAATATGTAAAGAAATCCTACAACTCAACAATAAAAGGACAAACAACCCAATTAAAAAAGGGCAAAAGACTCAAATAGACATTTCTTCAAAGAGGATATACATATGGCCAAAAAAAAATACATGAAAAAATGCTCAACATCACTGGCTATTAGGGAAATATAAATCAAAACCACAATGAGATACCATTTCACACCCATTAGAATGGCTACTATTTTAAAAAAACATAAATTTACAAGAGATGGAGAGGATGTGGAGAAAAAGGAACACTCATTCATTTTTGTTGTGTATGAAAAATGGTACAGCTGCTGTGGAAGACATTTTGGCAGATCCTGAGAAAGCTAAGCATAGAATTACCTTATGACCCAGCAATCCCTCCACCAGGTATAGTCTGAAAAGACACAAAAGTAGAGAATCAAACAGATATTTGCACACCGATATTCATAGCATCATTATTCACAATTGCCAAAAGATGATAGAAACACAAATGTCCATCAACCATTGAATGCATAAACAAAATGTGGTATATTCATACAATGGTATATTATTGAACATTAAAAAGAAATAAGTCCCATGACAACATAGATGAACCTTGAAGACATCATGTTGAGTAAAATAAATCAGACAAAGGATAAATATTGTATGATCTCACTGATATGAAATAGAAAAAGAAAACTCAGATTTAGAATCAAGAATATTGGTTAAGAGGGCTGGGTTCAGGGTAGAGAATGGGGAGTTAATGCTTAATTTGTGTGAAATTTCTCCTAAGGTTCATTGTAAAGTTTTGGAAATTGATGGTGATGATGGTCAAACATTATTGTGGGTGTAACTAACAGCACTGAATAATATATGTGAATGTTGTTAAAAGAGGAAATTTTAGATCATATAAATGTTACTAGGATAAAAATTAAAAGAGAAACCATATGACTATATAACACAATGAACCTTGTTGTAAACAACAGACTATAGTCAATAGTATAAAAATGCTCTTTAATGTTATAACAAATGTACCACACTAAAATACAAGGTTTTAGTAATAGGGTGGTATAGGAGAATAAAGTATACTTAATGTAAATTATGGGCTATAGTTGACAGTACAATTTTAATATTCTTTCACCAATTGTAACAAAGGTACCACACTCATGAAAACTGTAAACAATAAGGGGTATATGGGAATGCAGTAATTTTTACATGATTTTGCTGCAAACTTACAACTTCTCTAATTTAAAAAAAAATTTAAACAATAGAAAAAACTGATCTAAATTTTTAAAGAAAGCACAGTCATCTCTAAATATGTAAATCTATAGAAAACATTCAAATTCTATTTCATATTAAAATGGCTTGAATTTAAACTACATCTGACAGATTCTATTTTATCTAGAAAACAAGTTACATCATGTAGTTGAATAAGTATATGAAAATATGTTGTTTTTAGCTTCCTCTCTATAAACAAATCCATACTCACTCAACCCAATTCTACATTTTATTCGATAGGCAGAAGTGTGATCAAACAGTATCCACAGGTGCAGACTGGAAAACGATGCTTCTGTAGGAGAGCCCCTTGTTTGCATACAAATATCTACAAACTAATATGTGCATGCTTTTATAACATTGCACTACATCATGGGTGGCTTATTTTTTCCTCATTATTTAGATTGTCCATCAATCTTGTCTTCAAAGGATGAAACTCCTCCCATTGTTATTATAAGTCATATAATAGATAATCAGTTAACTTTTATTGGGCACGTATAAGGTAGCAAGGCATTTTGTGAGACACTATTATATCATGAGTGGAAAAAAAAAAAAGGGCATGTTCCATATTGTTTTGAAACTTACCACAGTGCTGAAAGACAAAAAACATTTAAAATATTACTAGCATGATGAGTATTAAAAACAAACCTACAAAGGAGAATGTGGGTGCTATAGGAATGTACAGCAAGCAGACAACTTATTTTAGAGAGTTAAAGAGAGCCTCCTATGCAAATATTCTTGCTGTCATGATTTTGTGATAATCAGGGTAGGTTAAACATTCACTATATTAGAAACCATGCGTGTGTCCCCAGACCTAGTTTTTCTCCCTAGGTCAGGTTTTTAGAATGCTGGTGATAAACCAAACCTGATTTATTATATGCCCATCCTGTATGGGAAATGCCTGCAACTCAAGGTATTTTTGGTCAACCCTAAGAGATATAGCAGGGGGGTGGATGTGGTTCAAATGGTTGGGCATCCGTCTCCCATTTGGAGGGAACTGGGTTCTATCCCCGAGACCTCCTGGTAAAAATTTAAAAAAGAAAAATATAGAAAACATTGAAGGCCCCATGCGCCGGTGCGCTGCCAGGCCCCAGAAGCGGGTGAGCCCCCCAGGCCCCCTGTATGGGTGAGACTACCAGGCCCCATGCGTGGGTGCAGTCAGTTCCTGCAAGCCACACAGCAAGATGATGACAAAACAGGAGAATGACACAAGGGAGAGCCATGACGAGAAGTGCCAAAAAAACAGGAACTAAAGTGGCACAGGCTGTAGGACACCTCTCTCCCACATCAGAGTGTCCAAGGATCAAATCCCAGTGAAGACAGGAGGAGAAGGATGAGAAGAGAGGGCAGGAAACAGACACAGAGAGTTGCCCAGTGAATGGACACAAAAACAGTAAAAACAGGGTGGAGGTGGGTAAAAATGGATAAAAGTAAATAAATAAATAAATAAGTCCTTTAAAAAAAAAAAAGTATAGGGGAGTAAGATACGGACTATAGTTAGTAGTAATACTTTGAAGATGCTCTTTCATAATTGTTAACAAATGTTTCACAACAATGCAAAGTATTTGTGGTGGGGGGTGATGTGTAGGAGCCCTGTATGATGTTTTATACATGTTTGTTTTGTAAGTTCACAATGTTTACTGAACACTTATAGTTTATGTATGTTCATGTTTGAATGATATACTTCAATAAATTGTTTAAAAAAAAAAAAAAAGAGAGAGCCTCCAGGAAAAATATGTTTAAGGTGAAACTTACAGAAATAGTAAGATTTAACAGACAACGATGGGGAAAGAATGAAGAACCCAGCAGGAAAAAAAGAGCAATATTTATTCAGAGCTCAGCAGGACATCTTGCAGAAGGGTGGATAAGGGAAGGAAAGTTAGGAGATTACACTGAGACAAGATCATGGAGGGCCCTGACCAAATTTAGGGCACTGAAAGATGAGGGAAGAGATAAGAGTAGCTTTGTAGTACAAGGAAGATAAGAGAATTCCTTCCAAAATGTCATTTACAGTCTACTTATGAGAATATGTCACACAGTTAAAACATTAAATACATATTTGTAGGTCAAGATGATAAGTTAAATTAATAGACATTGTATAGCATACACTAAGTGCAATACATAAATATTTAGAAGATTTTGGTAATAGCTATTAATTTACAGCTTTACAATAATGTTGTCTTTCATCCATAATCACATCTTTCTTATTATAACCTTGATAGAAATAGAAAATATATTAGATAAGAGTCATATTGAGAATTTGAAAGATAAAGAGAAAACGAGAACTCAACAGAAAAATCTCAATAAGTAAATATGTAATGTCCAAGTATAAAATAGAGGTAAGTCACAAAAATAAAAAGCAGAAGAATCATTTGAGATCTCAATTTTTAAAATACAGTATTCAAAAGAAGAATTCAAAGAAGTCTTTATGTTCAATGAAGACAGTAGAGAAAACAGCCAGTACTGGTCTGATGTTGCCTCCTGAGAATGGACCATGTTATAATTTTCTACATATTTTTCCTTCTTAATGATTGCAAAACAAATTAATGAAACACATTATTGCTGCAATTGTTGGAGTGTAATCATGTTTTTGTTTTCTTGTCTGCTTGGTATCTCAACTCTCAGATGTATTCTAGATTTAAAAAAGTAAACCTCATAATTGTGCAAATCCCATGGTAGTAAGATACTATGTGTTTTAGTCGCCTTGCCTGCTCAAGCAAATACCATGCAATGGGTTGGTTAAACAATGGGAATTTAATGGCTCATGGTTTTGAAGCCAGAAAAAATCCAAATCCAGGTATCATCAAGGTGAAACTTTCTCTCTAAAGACTGTGGCATTCAGGGGCTGGCTCCTGGTGGTCCTTGATCCTTGGCTCCTCTGTCACATGGCAATGCACATGGTGAACTCTCCTGGCCTCTCAGTTCTTTTCCTGGTTCCATGAAATTTCAGCTTCCTTCTTCCCATTGCTTTCTTTCTATCTATCTTAATTTCATTCCATTTATAAAGGACTCCAGTAATAGGCTTAAGACCCAACCTAATTGATGTTGGGCCATATTAACTGAAGTAACCTCATCAAAATGCCCTATTTACAAAGGGTTCACACCCACAGGAATGGATTAAGTTTAAGAGCATGTTTTTTCTGGGGTACAAACAGTTTCAAACCCTCACACTATGCTCTGCTGTAAATATACAGCTATTATTGTGATTTCTGGAGAAGGAGTAATTGGATATTCTGAAATGGTTGCACAATTCAGCCTTCTTCCTGATCAGTGAAAAAA
This sequence comes from Cabassous unicinctus, assembly GCA_029593785.1. Classification (NCBI taxonomy): domain Eukaryota; kingdom Metazoa; phylum Chordata; class Mammalia; order Cingulata; family Chlamyphoridae; genus Cabassous; species Cabassous unicinctus. The sequence goes on from JAQZBX010010085.1 coordinate 21,631, forward strand.
AAAGAAAATAACGGCAGGCCCAGTATTCTGATCCAGGCTTGCCAGAGTGTAAATTTCTGGTGGATAGCTTACTCTAGCTAAAATAATAATCAGACCTTTTTCTGTTACATATTTTTAAGGAACCGCAGATGGTAGAAGTTTGGAATTTTTCCCAGAAATGATTCTGAGAGGAATGGCAGAAGAGGCAACCATGGATTTGTTCTACTTATGCATGACCCTGTCTCGATTTTTGTAAATACTGAAGTGGTAAGCCAAATCAAAAAATCCTGTGTTATTCAAAATTTCACCAATGACTCACAAAGGCCTGCTGAGGGTTTTTTCTTACTTAGCCTGGCCACTGTCCATAAGCCAGGGGGAACAGTTGGAGAAGCTGTGTTTCCTTTCTCTGCCTAACAACAGAGGTTGATAAGGCATGGAGCATTTCAGAAATTTTTAATATGGCAAGAATCAATCATCCTAGCAGGTGTACTGCATATAAAAAGATTATTTTCCCTACCTATGTCCAAATTTCCCCATCTTTTGGCTGTAGTGATAGAACTATACAAATTTGGAAAAAGAAAAAGTCAAATTTGTTTGCAAGTAGTCACAACTACTGCATAAACATTGATCCTAGGGCAAGATATGGTAATGGTGGACTGTGTAGACTCTGTTTTTCTTCATTACTATGAATAGTAACAGTAGACTGATTCTCTGTTTTTCTTTTCTTGAAAATATTTTAGGAAGGCATTTTTTGTTAATTACAGAAGTTGTGAGTTTATAAAACAATCATGCATACCATAAAGGATTGCCATACATTACCCCACCACCAACAACTTACATTGTTGTGACACATTTGTTACAACTGATGAAAGGATGTCATCACAGTATTGCTGATATCTATAGTTCATAGCTTATATTTGGTATATTTTCCCACAAACCAACCTATTATTAACACCATGTATTAGTATTGTATATTTGCTATAGTTTATAAGAGAACATTCTTATATTTGTACTGTTAATCATAGTCAATAGTTCACCATGGTGTTCACTGCGTTATGTGGTCCCCTGACTTGTATAATCTCTTCAAAGTGTACCCCCAGTGACTATCATTTTCATCACAGTGTTGTGCTATCATCAGTTTAGTCCATTTCAGAAAGTTTTCATTACTCCAAAAGGAAAAATCCCATACTCCCTTATATACCCCCATTATTGACCCTTAGCACTGATATAGTATCCTTTTTGCCATTGCTGTAAAAATATTATGATATTACTGTTAATCATGGTCTGTACATACATTAATTGTGTTTTTCATATATCTCCATATTCTTAATATCTTGTAATTAGAGGAATATTTTTGTGTTTGCACTATTAACCACAATCATCATCCACCACCAAAATCACTATGTTATACATGCCCTAGATTATCCTCTATCTTTCTTTCAATTGACACTAACCTCCCTAAACTATCCTTATTTTACTCACTATAATGTGTTACCATAGATTCTAGCCTACTCAGTTAGGGTTGCTCATTACCTGCATATTGATAGAAGGATATCTCACAGCACTTTCCATAAGGGGCATATAACTAAAAGAGCATTCATCCTAGCACTTTTTCCCCTGGAGAAATATGTTGGAACATAATGTGCAATAACATTATAGACAGAAAATTACTTTATAAACTAGCTGGCTGTTAGGATGTGTATTTATCGAAAAAATCAGTTGATAATTGTCTACTGGTTTTAAAAGATTTTTCTCATGGGAAGAAAGGAGCAATTTTAGGCATAATAAAAATTTTGCATATATCATTTCAAGTAGATGTTGTTTGAATCCTGCTCATAGCTCCTCACCTACCGCCAAGAATAATACAGATAAAATTTCATGTTCTCTGGTTTCAGCAACATTCCTGCCAAAGAAACAGGTCAGATGTGCCGAACAGTAATGCTTCAAAACAAGTAAGTCATGAAAGTAATCCAGTCATATCTCCTTGGGACAATTTTGAGGTGTTTCCCACACATTCTCTAAGAAGGTTCACAGAAAGATTGACCCCTTCGAGCTGCCCACTCATTAATGCACACTTCATTAGTTTGCTGCCATGCTCACAGTGCTTCCTGGGACCAATTTCCAAATAAATGACTTACACCCCAAATCCTTGTATCAGGGTATGATTTTAGGATAACCTGAAACAGCATACTACCAGATTGTTAAGCATAGTCAATGATCTTATGGTATTTGCAAGGAAATATTCTGGTGCACTATAACTAACATTAAGAAGTCTTTGAGAAATATTTTTTAATCTTAATTTCTTAGATAAAAATCTTGAGATACATTCTATTGTCTTCTTTGATCCTGGCTTAAATAAAGACTAGATTTTCCTAGAGAGTACACTTTTGTGTTCAAAGACAATAATATCCAGTTATCCATAATCTCTTATTATGTGTACTAAATCTTTCTTTTTTGTTGTTGTTATTTCTTTAATTTCATCTTTGGGTATTGACAAAAAGGGATAATATAGGGTAAGAGACAGGAATGGGAATCTGAGCAGGTGGAAAAGATCCAATGATCACTGAAAATATGACTAATATAAGATCACTGACAATTAAGAGGTGAGTTATTGAAAATGCAGTTTGTAATGACCCTTAATCCTTTTGAGAAAATAGAATTCCAAGATATATGACATTGTTAAAATGATGAAGCAGAATCAGTAAGTAATAAGAAAGAAATTAACCTGAGAATTATCAGCACAAATTCTCTTAAATTATGAGTCAATGTAATACAATTTGTTTGGACCCCTAAAATTATCTGATCTCAGTTTTTACAGACTTTCTTAACCATAAATTTTTGCCTCACTCCTTGCAGCAGCAAAAACTGATTGTACAATCTGGAAGAATAATACAGTGGTTGACTGGATTTAGACTTTCTTTATGCAAAAACTATTCTATAAATTAAAGGGTAACAATAAAAATAGAAGTAGCATTTACAATCTCCAAAATAGTAGCATGAATAAAAGAAAATGTAACAAATAATCCAAAAGAAGATGAGAAGAAAGAGACTGCAAACTTAGAAAATATGAGACAAAAGAAGTTTTCTGAATTTTTTCCAAAATATATTGTTATCACAATAAATATAAACTGACTGTGCCATCCTGTTTAAGGAAAAGACACATCTGTGTAGGATGTAATAGGCAACAGCAGGCTAATGATTCTGTTGTAAGTACTACTAATAAAAGAGCTATTAAAATAATACATTAAATGTAAATGGAATGAATGCTGTAAATGAAATTTTTAAAAGTCAAACTGGATTTTTAAAAATAGATATATAGGTTGTGGTAGGCTGAATAATGGCTCCCCAAAAATGTCCAGGTCCTAATCCCTGAAACCTAAGAAAGTTGTTACTTTCTATAGGAAAATGGGACTTTGTAGATGTGATGTAATTAAAGATCTTGAGATGTGGAGATTATCCTGGATTATCCAGGTGGACCTCACAAGAGTCCTTATAAGAGAAAAGCAAGAGATCAGAGGGACAGATTATGATGTGACAACAGAAGCAGATTGGAATGATGTGGCCATGAGCCAAAGAATGCTGGAAACTTCTAAAAACTGGAAGAGGTAAGGAATAGATTCTCTTCTGGAACCTACTGATATCTTGTTTTAAGCCCTGTAAAACTATTTCAGAATTCTGACCTCCAAAATATAAGAATAATTTGTATTGTTTTTTAATCCACTACATTTATGGTAATTTGTAACAGCATTGTGATGGTTAGGCTCATGTGTCAACTTGGCCAGGTAATGATGAAGGAAGCACTGGCCTAATTGTTACTGTGAGGACATTTTGTGGACTTAAATTATCAGTGAGTTGATTGCATCTATGACTGACTACAACTGAGGAGATTACCTTCAGTAATTAGACACATCTCATCCAATCAGTTGAAAGTCTTAAAAGGAGAAGTGATTTCACCAGTCAGAAGAGAGAATTCCCATGTCTACTTCAGACAGACAGCTTCTCCTGGGGAATTCATCGAGGGCCTTCATCAGAGTTCCTGGCTTGCAGCCTGCCCTACAGAATTTGGACTCATGCTTCCCCATGGTCACATGAGACAATTTTATAAAAATCTAACAATATTTAAAGACATTTCCTGTGGGTTTTGTTTCCCGAGAGAACCCCAACTAATATAAGCAGCAAAAGGAAACAAATTCATATGTTGATTCTAGGAGACACACTTTAAATTAAAGGACAAAGAAAAATTTTAATAAAAGAAATAAAATTGTACATCTTGCATAAATACATAGTGAAAGTAAAAAACACACATAAAGATGGCAAACTTTAATTTATGAGAGTGGTTAATTCAAGGGAATGGAAAGACTGCTATAGAGGAGGCAAGCTCAAAAGGCTTCAATTATATCAGTACTATTAAGTATATGTTACATAATAACAAAATTAGACAAAACAGGGTTTGCTATGTTGTTTTCCATTATTGTGTTCTCTATTCTTGTCTTTTTAAAATATTTTACAATAAATTTTCATCAACAAATAAATAAGACTTCCCTACATCTACTTTTGTACTTAGTCTTTACAATTTAAGACAAAAACAATAAAGATGTCATCTATTTTTCACAGAAGAAAATATAAAAATCACTAAATTTTTTATGAAATTTAAAATCCCATGTTTGAATTATGTAGCTTTGGACATTATAGAGATTTTACTAAAATTAAAAATGTGAGTGTATACTAGCAATGAAAGAATGCATCAATTAGACCACAATCTAAAAGAATAGTCTATCTCCTTTTAGCAGTTAAGTAAATTATTTTATACAATGTCTGACACAAAAGAACAGCAGTGCTGCCAAGCAAAACTTGATCTGATTACCTAACCTGCCAAATATCGTTATTTTATTTGAATATCTAGGAACCTGGTTGGTAATATGAGGAGCAAAAGAAAATGTAGTTATAAATTGCAAAACGCAAAACACTGATTTTAAAACAAAAAATAAATAAATTTGGTAATTCCCCAAAATCGTCCAACTTTGCAAAGTTCTGCTTTCCTGATATCCAACACTCCACACATCCTTGCCACCATAGCTTAGTTGTGAGGCGCTTGTAGTACTGTATTTGCTGCAACATACCCGGGGAAATAAAGCTCAAGAGAGTGACAGTGATTGTAGTAGTTGTTGGACCATCTGTGCTGCCAAAGAGTATAAAAATTCAGATCTATTCCCTACACAGATGGTTGCTTCATTTTGGGAAAAGCAATTTCTTAATGGATATTCTTGATTTTCATATCTACCTATTGAAACTTCTTGAAAACCCTAACAATAAAAACTGAAATAATTAAAAGGATTAATCTTTTAATATAAAAAAATAAACAATGCAGCACTTTTAACATTGTTTTAGAGTTCCTTGTATATCAAACTTCCAATTAGTGAGTTGAGGATTTCATTACTTCGTAGAATGAGTTACAGTTATTCTCGGGTTATTTAAATCATCTGTGTATAGATCGGGAAGATTTATCTCTCACCTGGCATTCTCACAGGTCTCTAGGCTTCTTACAGCTTCTCTAACAGCTTCTTCAAGACATCTTGCAAAATCAAGATGGTTAAGGATGGAGAATATAAACTCAGTTTTCCCTAGGATTTTGCCCAATTTCTGAGACTTTTAGTGATCCTCCACTCCATGCATAAAATTCTTCTTCAATGACTTATATACTTCCAGAGTTTCAAGAAATTGAAAAACTACATTGCTTCTCCCAAATTTGGAATAAACTAAATAAGGTTAAATTGCACTCAGTCTCAAAATGTGTCTGAATTTACAGTGATGGGAGCCAGGTGATTTTGATAAACCATCATTCTGATCTGACAAGTATGATTATATCACTCCTAGTAAAAAACTTCATTTGTTCCCCATTATCTCCAGAATAAAGATAAAACTTCTTGACATGATTCTTGATACTCTTCTTCCTTCTACCACAATTGGACTAACTTCTAATCATCCTTAAGTACTCAGCTTAAATAGCTCTTCCTAGAAGAAATCTGAAGATGTATTAGATATTCTTGTTATGAGACTCTCATCTTTGAGCCTCAATTTCTACCCTGTCTTCAATCCAAAATAGCCACAGTTCTTTTGACTCTAATTTTAAAATATGTCAAAAACATATCCATCCATTTTTCCATCTCCATCATCCAAGCCACAATGCATTCTTACCAGAACTACTCTGTCTTCCTATCTTTTCTTTTTTGCTCTTCTACAATCCACTCTCTGCATAACAGACAGTGAGTTTTGAAATATATCAATAATATTACCATTTTTCTTATTATTACCCTGTGATAACTTCCTATTGAATTTAGGAAAAGAAAAATAAAACCTCTTTACCTACCATACTTGTATATCATCTAGCTCTTGTCAACTTCTCAGGCATAATTTCACCCAAGTCTCCCACTTGCTCACTCTATTTGCGTCATCCTTATTTCTATTTCTTAACCACCCTAAGATCACTATTACCATAGTGATTTTCCCTAAATATACCTCCGACTGAAATGCTATTTCTTCCAAACCTTTACGTCATTCAGGTCTCAGTTTGAATTCACCTCTTTTAGAAAGGTATTCCCAGATTTCACTATCTAACTCAATCACTCAATATTGCTTATTCACGTTACTTCAGTATACACATAACTCATAATGCCTGATATTTTAAAAACTATTTGTTGGGTAACTATCCATGAGAGCATTGCTCTTGTTGGTATTGTGACTTCTGTTTTATCAAGGTCTAAAACAAGACATGGCACATCTTAACTGTCAGTAAATATTTATTGAATGAATAATTCAGTAAATGGATGAATCAGTGACATTTATTATGTTATTCTATATGCCCATGACTAACACAGTGACTAGTCAAAGTAAATACTCGATAAATAAATATTGAATGAAAAGATCTAATTTTACTCTCTATTTATGCTTTGTGAGGATTACAGAGCTGATTTTCCCTTTATCTATAGTAGATTATTAATTATGTCCCTTTTGTATGCTAAAGCTAATATAGTGTATGGAAAGAAGTGGGTATCAAAAAGAGATGTCACCCTTAATGAATCATGCCCTAAAAAGAACATATGCTATTTGTTATTAGTAAATGCAGGCCTGTATGTATTCAAAACTCTTACAAAACTATTTTAGGAAAAGGTTATTGATCTATGAAAAAAATTGAGAAATTAGAAATATTATTGAAATGAAAAACTCTAAAGAGGGACTAAACTTATCGCAAAATTGTTACCATTCTGTAAATTTGTGAATTAGAAAAGAGCCAAATGAAAATTTTAGTAAAAAAGAGAAAAAATAGTAGAAAAAAGAAATTTTGAGAACAATAAAGTCAGTATAATATCATTTCCATTAAAAAATAAACATATTATAAAAAGAAATTACAGTAAATGTCAAGGTAAGAATAACTCAAAGAAACTGTAGTAAATATAAAGGAAGGAAGAAAGAAAGAAAAAAAATGGCTGAGGTTTACCTTCTAAATTCAAAAGAGTGGGCCTCCTGGTGAGAGGAGTGAGATTGGGTGATAGTCATGAAAGAATGACAGGCAATATCTATAATTCTTAATGTTTCACATGAAAAATTAGTTGATGAATTACTTATGCAATTAAAAAAATAAAATATTCAGAGGTAATTGGCATATTCAGGCTTAAAACTCTGGTAAGGGATTGTATGAAAACTTCATAAATGGGGCCTGAATGTCCCCTGACACTGCAGTCATTATTTATTTATTTTTTCATCAAAACATGTAAGACTTAGATTACGAGCCACGCTTTTAACCAAAGGAGACCAATTTCAATGCACCATTTATATGTAATATTGGCTGTATATTACAGGTGAAAAAAATTTATGATGTATGCAAAACTCGTGATTGAAGTTCCACCTTTCAGGATTTCTTCTGGAGCTCTTCCAGTATGTCTGCCTCCCTAATCAATTTGAAAGATGCCTATAGAATTTCAGGTCAAATGGAGTTCTCCCACTGGTGAGAATTTAATGGATTTAGACCACGGAGAGGTTGTGAATAGAATCTGTTGTTGGCTACCATCAATGCTCAAGAGAAAATTTATAATATAAGGTCAGGACACTTTCATCATTAGTTGAGAGAGTCATTAGATTTTTCTAACAGGTGCTATGATCCATGTGAAAAAATCACTTTGTGTCTACTACTTTACTGAGGGAGTCACTCCAGGAGACAAAAACTTAGCTGGCAGCGATGATTATGCTCAATTTAAAACTTCTTTACAAAGCCAGAACTTAGAAAGAGGCTAGAATTACTAGTTTGGTAGCTCCATTTCATCTCATCAGAAGCAATTGCAAATTCTTTCTGAAGGGAAGCTTCCCTAGTTTAGGTGCCCTGGATTCCCACAAGTTAAGAATAAAAGTCAGAATAAATCAAAATCAATTCTTTTTTATTGTAGAAAAGATTAAAAATATAGACAAGAAAAATAAATATAAAACTCACTGGTAATTCCAATACCCAGAGATAAATAACATTCCCTTTTGGGGTTTGTGCCTTTAATTTTTTAGGAGTATGTGCATGTATATCTTCCTTTATAAACATGCAAAGATATTATTCTTATTAGTTTTAGTGTGTTTATTATGTAAAAATGAATCATGATAATATATTTCCACAGAAGCTTTTTAAAATTAGGTTTTTGTTAATTGAGGTAAATATACAAATATTATAATACACAAATCTTAAGGGTTCATTTTCATAAGTTGTGGCAATTACATATGTCCAGGTCAACACCATCCAAAGCAAGTTATAGAACATTTCTATATGCCCAGAAAGTTTCCTGATTCCTTTCTCCAGTCAATCCCAACTCCATCAAAGGCAACCATTTTCTGATTTCAACTAACATAGACTAGTTTTGCTTGTACTTGGACCTCAAAATAAATGATTTCATACAGTATGTATTTTTGATCAACATAATGCTTTTAGAGATTCATGCATGATTCTTGATTGTGAGTAGTTCATTCCTCTTCATTGTGGAATAATATTCCATTGTGTGAATACAGCACAATTTGCTCATCCCTTTCCCTTCTAATGGATATTTAGATTAGCTCCAATTTTTTGAGATTTTAGAAAAGAGATTTTAATAAATACAGCTCTTATGAATATTCTTGTACAAGTCATTTTGTGGGCTAATGTTTTAAATCTATCTTAGGTAGATACCTAAAAGTGGAACTTCTAGGTCATAGGATAGTTGCATGATCATCTTTATAAGAAATGGCCAAACAGTTCATAAAAGTAATTGTACCCATTTGTATTCCCACTAACAATGTATAAGAAATCTCAGTTATTCCAAAATTGATATTATCAGTGGGTGTAATTTGTGGTATTCTCAATTTATTTATTTGCTCACTCTACTGGATAAGAAAGATTTAAAGAAGCCAATACAATCATCTTGAATAAAAAAACAGTGTTGGAGGATTTATAAAATCTGATTTTGAAGCATACAATAAAGGTAAAGTAATCAGTACCTGTGGAATTGGTATAAACATTGATAAATATTTCAATAACCTTGATATACATTCAGATTGTAAAATGATTTTGAAAAAAGGCACCAAGTCAATTCAATGGGAAAAGTCTTTTTAGCAAATAGCATTGGGACAACTAGATAGCCATTAAAGTATAATACAAACAAAATTCAACAAATATTGAAGATCATTCTTAGACTTAAACCTAAATGCTCAAATCATAATGCTTCTAGAAAAAAACATGTAAGAAACTTTTTGCAACTTGGTGTTATCAACTATTTCATACACAAGACAAAACAATCACTAACCATAAAAGAATAGAATTGATAAATTGGATTTTATCTAAATTTCTTTTCTTCTAAATCTTTGTCAATTTCATTACAGAATTATGCATGTCTCAATATTGAGTTGCAAAGTAGTCCCTCTCTCTTCCACTATTTTCTGAAGTAGTTTAAAATGTGTTTTGTCTTATTCCTTCTCTACCAACTGGAAGACTTCTCTTTTAAAGCCATCTGCGTCTAGAGTTTTCTTTTTCGAAAGGTTTTTTATTATGAAATATAATATATACACACATACGTACATATTTATGTTCTTTAGATTTTCTAATTCTTATTCTGTTGCTACTAGTAATCCCTTGCAAAACTGATGAAGAAAAAAATTAAGACGCAAAATACCAATATCAGAAATGTAAAGTTAAAAACGGTGTTAGACCTAGCTTTTGAAGACATGTGTCTGACTGAAGGGCTTACTTACTTTGCATTAGAGAACTTCTCCTTAAGACTGGTTTTCACTTGATCACAGTTACACAGTACTTAGTGGACAGTCAGAAATAAAATCTCAAATATTCTGACTGAATCTCCCCACCCTTACCCAGTATCTTTCCACTACCCAGAATGACCCTTATATCATATTGCATAATATTTTTACTAGGCACTGGTTTTATAAAGTTAACTAAGTCATTGTTAACTGATCTGGTGACACTATGTTGACCGGTGCAATTTATATATCAGTGAACTACTCAGACCAAAACATTAGTATTTTGCACATTTCATGACATGAGGGTGGATAGCAATAAAAATGAAAGTAATTCTGTAGGTCTTTAAAGTTACATTAAAATTACACTATTTTTCTATAAAACATGTAATAAATATTACTTGCCAATTTCCCTATCCAGAAAAGATTTGTGGCAGAGTCTATTATTAATGTCTCCTTCTGTGTCCATTATTGCATCAACAAATTCTTGTGCTCCACTATCAAATTTCAGTCACAGTAAAGAAAAAAAAAATTGCCTATCCTATAATCATGCTTACTTTCTTAAGTATAATTATTTTATCATAAGAGTAATATAAGGTGAAAATAGCTTTTTGGCCACATTATGTGTATAAAGAAGAGAATATCCAGGAACCTAATGAATATTTTGAGAATGAGTATACATAAATCATATGCATATTCATTTAAAATGACAAGAGAGAAAATTCAAGAACCTTTTTATAATTCTTATTTATTTAATCTATATTTTGCAATCATTTCTAAAATTTTCTTTAATTCTACCGTTAAAAAATAATATCAGAACTGGATAAGTAATCAACCTAATATTTGAGCTTTATCTCTTATCAACTATCTTAAAACTTTTAAATCAGCCCTCATGCTTATCAAATGCCCATTGTCCTATGTTGTAAGAAAACAAATAAATGCAGTTCTCGTTTGTTCAGTCTAATTCTTCTTTCTCAACTCTTTAAAATAATATATAACATTGAGGGAAAAAGAAGTCAAATTTTATATTTCTCTCAGAACTAAAGATGTTCTTTCATTGGCAGTTGGCTTTTTGGTTCAGAAATATTATAAATCCTCTTTGGACATATGCATTCTAGATATGGATTCTGCCTTTAGCACTGTTTGATTTACCAGGAGTTCAGAAAACTTCTAAATGAATGCTCCTTTCATCTCTTCTCATTATTGCTCTTGGATTATAGTTCTCTCTCCATCGATGATAATGAAAAGTGGTTATGATGTTTTACATCTGGATTATTTAATTGTTTTATTTTGAAAGTGGTATATGTTAGTTATAAAGGCTTGCCAAACTACATTTTATGTGTATATAAATTTTTTTAAAAAATCAGTGTTTAAATATAAAAGATTCCAATGTACTTTATTTTTTAAATCTGTGAATGGATAGTAGGTAGAAATTAACTGAATAATCAGGACATATCATACATGCTTTGAATAAAGAGTAAGCAAATAAAAATAACTTTTAAAAAATATTGATGAGAGTCTAAGCATGGAATATGGAATTGATATATTTAAAGTTACAATAATTTTAAAGATTATTTGCTCTTAAAACATTTACCAAAAATTCAGCTATTCTGAATTTGATTTGGGAAAACCCTTCCCCCACTAAGTGAACCAAGAAAAACTATCACTTTCAATACTTCATATTCCTACATGGTGTTAACAACATGATGTTAACTCCGGAGCAGGGCTGGAGGGTGCTGAGAGAGTAGGAGAGTTAGTCTATGCATTTTGACAAAATCGATTTCAAGCTGCCTCATGAAGTCCCAAATGCCTCCCAATGGTAAAGCTATTTAGTATCATTTAAAAGGATTTTCTCATCCCATCTGTACTTCTGGATCAGACAATTATTATCAACTATTAAATGGACCCCAAGAAAGATAGAAACATAGTTAAAAGGGACTTTTATAGTATCTTGTTCAATTTCCACACATTATGAAGGGGCTGGGGCTCTTAAATAAACTTTAACATAGCAAGTTGATAACTGAGATAGGACTAGAACCCATATTGTGGCAGTTTGAAATTATTTTATGAATCCTAAAAAGAAAAAGATTATGTTTATGGGCTGGTCCACTCCTATGGGTATGAGACTTTTTTGCAATTGGATGACCTCAGTGAGGAGTGACTCAGGTTGAGTCTCTGCCCTCTTGCTGTGTGAGATAAAAAACAAAATAAAGAGAGCTCTGCCATGTCAAAGAGCTGCCAGGTAACAGAAAGGAGAGGGTCAAGGAGCTGAGGCCCTGGGGAGAGATGAGCCATTTGCCTGATAGTTTGCAGCTGAAATCGGGAAGAAAGCAGAGCAGCAGAGCCTGAGAAGAGACCCAGTAAGAGACAAGCCCTATGCCTGGTTGTGCTCAACTGAGCTCCAGGAGACGTACAGTCAGTCCGGAGGGGAGGGCAGAGACCAGGCAGAGATTGCCTGCCATCTTGCTTCAACATGTGGCAACTGACTTGGGTGAAAAATCACCTCTTATGGTGCCTTGAGTTGGGCTTTTCATGGCCTTGGAACTGTAAGCTTTAACCCCAAATAAATACCCTTTATAAAAGTCAACAGATTTCTGGTACTTTGCTTTGGCATTGTCAGCTCTTTGGCAAACTAAAGCATATCTTCTGATTCTTAGTTGAATATCTGTTCTATCATATCAAACTGAGGGATATTCCAGACCTGTCCATATCAGAGAATTTGTTTATTTGCACATAGTTTCTATGGAATTGCAAATGGGTGGTCCTGAGGTAAATGCTGGGAGGCTTATAAAGAGTAAGCAGCATAGAAAAGTATTGAGAAAGAAATATGAGTGGGAAGTCATAAATGAAATTTTAGATATTACAGTGATTACATCAAAACACACACACAGGGAACAGATGTGGCTCAAGCGGTTGGGTGCTTTCCTCCCACATGGGAGGTCCTGGGTTTGGTTTCTGGTGTTTCCTAAAGAAGATGAGCAGACGCAATGAGCTGACACAATGAACAGATGCAATGAGCAGGTGCAATGAGCTGATGCAACAAGCAGACACAACAAGCAGACAAAATGAGCAGACACAACAAGCAGGGATCAGGTCAGGTTCAAGTGGTTGGGCACTTGCCTCCCACATGGGAGGTCCTGGGCTCGGTGCCTCCTAAAGAAGATGAGCTGACACAGCGAGCAGACATAGTGAAAACACAATGAGCAGACACAGTGAGCAGACAACAAGCACAGACAACCAGTGCAAACAGTGAGAGAAAACAATGAACAGAAAGACAAGGAAGCCATCTTCGGGGGGAAACACACACACGCAAACATTCACAAAGGAGTAAATAACAAGATAAAGCCAGCAAAATGTTAGCAAGAATTATGCTTTTAATTGATGACTGGATATGGCTGGACTCTGCTGATTAACCTTGTTTTCCTCATTTCCTGAGACTTCAATTTTGAGGATTTTTAACTGTGAAAAGAAAAAGTAGATTATGAATTAAAACTCATTTAAAATCTCCCATTTTGGGAGCTGAGAGCAACGCCTGGCCAACAGCCCATAAGGAAACAAGACCTGTTTGCTATAACCACAAGTGGATAAATTTTGCCAATAATTCTGTTTGGAATCAGCTTTCTCCCAGTTGAGTCTTGGATGAGACTGACACTCCAGCCAAAACCTGGATTACGGTTGCACTCTGACGCAGAGAACCTTGCTAAACTCTGCCCAGACTTCTCTCCAACAGACTGTAAGCTAATAAACGGAGATTGTTTTAAGCCACTAAGTTTGTATAATTTTTTATGCATCATAGACTTCTCATCTTGGGAGAATGGATTTTAAATGTCTGATAATTTCTTTGTTCTCTAATGCCAATAATTATTAGTGAGAACTACCTACAGTGTAATGATGATTAATGGGGGAGGAATATATTCTGACACATATAAAGAAAAATACTTGTCAAACCTGTGATATGAGATATAGTCAAAGAAAAGAGATGATTATTTTATTTCAAATTCTAAATATATTGAAGGTGATCCCACCCAATATTTCCATGAAAAGAATTGGCAAAAAAAAAAGAGGTTAAATGAACTCCAGGTCACATTTGATTTAAAAGGAGAGCAGGGGCTTTAACTACGTCTTGACTCCTGGTTCGGTCACTTTTCTATTACATTAATCTGGTTTTGAACTATTATTGTCTCCTTTGTGTAGTCATCACACAAAGTGAGTCATCAATTTACTCACTTATTTGTTTTCTCAATAAACTTGACCACTTATTATTTGATATTTTAAGTAATTTTCTAGAAATTGTGGGAAATATAAGGATAATCAAATGTAAATGATCAACAACAATGCACATAAATGAAATAGTTCAAAATATATGTGCTATGTTTTATATGAGATGTACAGATAAGGAAGAATTGAGATTTAAAGGAGAAAAAGAATATTTTTACTCTGGAAGGAGTGGGCAAAGAGGAAAGACTTCAAGGATGATGTAACTTTAGCTACCAAGCTTTAAAGGATCAATAAATTTAGGATCTATGGCAAAAGTATTAATGTAAAGGCAAAAATACTCCTCTAAAATAAGGGTGATTTTATTCAAGATGACTTGTTTTGCATCAAATAGATTTAATTCATTTTTTTCCCCATATTTTGGTACTATCAGGATCACCTGTACACACACACACATTTTAATGTGTTTATCTTGGGGAGATTGTGTACGTATGTGTATATGGTATATTGTGAGGGTGGATTTTCTGATTCACCAGGTCTTCAGTGAGCTCCAGCAGCTGGTTTTGTTTTTATAACTGCACAGATGATTCTGATGAACAGTGTAGACTGAGGACCAAGGCATTACTTCACAAAAGGGAATTAAAAGTACCCTTGGACCTACTTTTTTAGGACTGTGCTTTTCCACCTTTAATATGCATAAGAATTACAGGGGTCTTGTAAAATGCAGATTGTATTTCAACAGGTCTAGAGTGGGGTCTGCATTACTAGAGCTGTACCCAACATCTCTGAGCCACCTTGATTTTAATTTGTATTTTTTTACTTTATAATTATTTTTTTATTTTTAAAGAAGGTTTAGGTTATATAAATGTTACATAAAAAATATAAGGGGATCCCATATGCTCTACTCCTTCCCCTCCCACACTTTCCCACATTAACAACATCCTTCATTAGTGTGGTACATTTGTTACAATTGATGAACCCATATCGAAGCATTGCACTAACCATGGACTACAGTTTACATTATAGTTTATACTTTGTCCCACACAATTTTGTAAGTTATGACAAAATATACTTTGGCTTGTATCTGTCATTGCAATGTCATGCAGGACATCCAATATCCCAAAAATGCCCCCATATTACACCTATACTTTCCTCTCCCATCCCTCAGAACTGCTGGTGGCCACTGCCTATACATCAATGATAAGATATCTTCCATTGCTAGAAAAACAAGAGTCTATAGTAGAATAATAATAAGTCTACTTTAGTCTATTGTTCATTCCACAATCTTGAGGATTTGGGGATGGTAATGTCACTCTGCTTCTAATTGAGAGGGTGCTTAGATCCCATGGGGCAGATGGATAGAACTATCTTGCTTGCAATTGCAGACACTCTCTGTTCCTTGGGATGGGCATTGTCTATCATCATCTCCTTGCTAGTTGTCAAATGGTAGGCTTCAGCTGAACAGATTCAGACTAACTTCCTCATGACACTTCCTACTGTAAAGCAACTTTGCCACCTTTAAACAAACCCTTCAGACAGAACAGGGTTCATTTGAATGTTATTTTCCCTTGAGCTCTGTGTAGCACTAGAAGAGATCCCTGGGTAATCACTGTAATATTCTAATAAGAAAAATCTATGATTGTTGATTTTCTTTGTTTAAAAAAATTTTAAACAAAAATTGTTTTAAAAAAAATCTTTAAAATTAATCCAGGTACTTCAGTGACATGAGATTCTCTGATATGTTTTTAAACATATGTACTGTTGATATGTTCCCTGTATTTCATTTTATATACAATTACAGTTATATACAAGTAACTTTTAAATTACATATTTAACTCTCAGATGTGAGAGTGAATTCCTTCTGAAGCAGGCTAGTAAGATAGGGAATCAATAGGTGGATCTGGAACCTGGCAAGAAGTCCACGTGGATATCAATAACAAGACGGCTGCTGGAAGACCCTCGTGAGATTTCTGCCATCCTGAATGATATTCCCTCCAGAAGCCAGGAGAAGCCTCAGATATTCTCCAGGGACACTATCATTGGGTCCACCCAGGGAATTGATGGGTTGGGTAATCAATCAAAACAGCAAACACCTGGAACTCCTCCCATGCCATTAGCAAAGGGGCAGAATAATTAATGGTTTAAAAAGCAGGCGCAAAACCTCTCCTGCTTTCCCATTCTCTCTTGCCTTCTGTGCCCTGCTCTCACTGTGCCCGCCCCCGACCCCCCCCCCACAATCAACATGCAAGTAAAACCAGGGCATTTTTAATCTATAATGGGAAATTGTAGTCTGTAAATCAGCCCTCTTTATCACTCTTCAGCCCCTTCCTCTCTCTGGGACCCATGATCTGTTATTTTCTCCCATTTCTCTTCCCTTCCCACCTTAATAAATTACTGGCCTAACTAACCCGACCTGGTCTTGAAATTCATTTCTGCAGCATAATCAAGAACCTAGACAAAATCCAATAACGTATTTGGCAAGTGCCACCCAAGAGATATTGGTGAGTGAAACTATGGCCTACAGCCTGTTTAATGCCTTCTTTTGGTTATCCATTTTAAACAGCTTTGCCTAAGAGCCCCCATGGAATGTAATCCCAGGAGGGAAGAGGCCGGGGCACGGGAACTCTCTGTCCATGCTGCACACCCAGGCTTGTGAGATCTGAGCTGGCCGGGAGGTCAGGGGTACAGGGCAGGGGCTCAAAGCAGGGTCCTGCCAAAACAGAGGTCCCCCAGCTGAGCACCAGGTGCTGCAAAGCTCCTTTTTCAAGCCCTTTTACCAGCCAGGCGGTTTTGCCCTCAGGCCATTGCCTTCTTCTGCCCTCTCTCCTAGGTGGCAGGGCAATGACTCAGAGCTGGGGGATTGCGCTCTCCATGGGTCCACGGGTCCACGCCTTTGCAGACTCACCTTCCTAATGACCACACCCAGCTACCTGGTCTGGGATGGGGTGGGAATGTGATAGGCAGGGCCAAAATGGATGCCTTGGGAGTTCCCTTCCCCAGGGAGGTCACTGACCAGGACTCCTTTCATAATTAACCTTTACCCAAGTTTTACCTTCCTACTTTCGCTACCAAATTTCTCATTACAGATTTGTGTTAAAATGCTTTGGAATGTCTTGAAAATTGTAAAACTGAAAATGCATTTGCTAGGGAGGAAGTTATTGCCTCAGGACCCCAAGGCCTGTTAGCTAGAACAATTGATCTCCAATCACTTAATGGCCTTTTGATGGTTGCTCTACCTGGGGAACTAGCAAACAGTAAAGTCATAAGACTAGTATGGCTTTTAAAACCTCTGTAAGAATAGGAAGAAGCTTTTTGCCCCTTCTCCAGGAAGGAGCAATATTCAGCTTGGCAGCTTCAGTCCAAAAACTATTTGACCCCGAGATCTAGTCAGTCTGTCTCCCAAGTCCACAATGGCCCCGGAAGTGCCCAGCGGGATGTCTGATTCCTGGAGTGGCGGAAACCAGAGAAGTAACTCTGAATGTCCCCCAAGACCTAGGAAGTCTTGGGCACTTCGATTCAGAGAGCAGCCAAATGTTCCCTGAGATTTATCTCAGGAGCTGCCATTTGGATAATGGTGCAGTCAGTCTCAGACCCTGGAATACAGGGGTGCCAAGAAGCAGAGCAGAAATTCTGAATGGCCCCCAAGAAATTTCTTGGGCCCTTCCATTCAGAGGGCAGCCAAACCTCTTCTGAGACTTACCTCAGATGCTTCGGTTTGGGCAACTACTCCGTCTCCCACCAATTTGGCTTGGGTGCTTTGATCTGAACTTCGGGGTTTTAGGCAAGCCCCAAGACCTAGGTCAGCCACAGGGACGCCTGGTGGCAAGGCTCTGGATTAAATTCTCAGGACGCTGAGACCAGAGTATCAGCTCAAAATTATTTGGAGTGGTGAACGTTTTAGTCAGACTTGGACTCTGGGATGCCAAATCAGTTGACTAAAAAGCACTTTTTCATTCTTCCTAGAATAATGGGCATGGTCTCTAGCCCACCAGTAAACTCCCCATAAGAGGGTCTTCTCAAGAATCAGGAAAATTTGCCTACTACTGGTCCACGTGGCCACATTATGGCCGAGAGCAGCCTCTGTATAAGACCTGAATTCCAGTTAAACCAGTGCAAAAGAGGAGGACAGTTCGATCAGAGGGCCAGAAACCTCATATCATGTCTCCTTAAAGAAATGAGGGAATACACCTCAAACTTCCATTAGTTTAAACTCAGTTGTGCCTATAAAAGGTATGAATAGAGATCAAGATCCAAACCAATTACTAAACCTCTCCTGGAAAATAGGAAACTTCATATGCCATCAATTAAGATCAAAAGATTTTCTAGAAATGCCAAGGGTATAAAGTCCTCTCTTTTATTTTAATCTGTGCTTAACTTTGTGTTCAACTTTGAAATCTGTGTTTAACTTTGTCAGTTTGCTAGTGCCTAGGAAATCAGATTTGGGGTTTACCTGTTACAAATTGGATAACAGTGAAAGGTAACCTAAAAATGAGCCTTTCAATGTCAATACTGCCTTGCGAGTGGATTTAATGTATAAATCACGAGTGGAATTGGTTCAACTGCTAGAAAACTTAGCAAAGCTGTTACTAATAAAATTCTTGTAGCTTCGTTAATAAAGGTACCTAATTTGCCTTAAAGTAAAAACTTACTAGAAACTGTAACTAAGAGTTAAGATTGTTTATAGATGCCCTTATATTATAAAGCAGCAGAAGGCTAATAACTGAAATTATAACTGGGTGGATTTAGCCTACTGTAATTGTAACTCTTAAACTGAACTTACCTTCGTTTATGATCACTTCAAGACTATCCTCACCCCTTGCCTTTGCTTATGATTATTTCATAACAGCTCCTGCCCCTATGGCTCAGGCAAAAGCAAACTTGAGACATCCCTGTCTCCTGTCCTATTGGTATTAGTGACCCTGCTTTCTCTCATGGCTCCAAATGTGGACTAAATTGCTGCCTGGTATTCTCTACTCTCGGGGTTGAACGTTCACTCTTCCAGTCCAGCAACCGCCAGAGTCCTTTTATCTCCAAGAACTGGAAAGTGAAGGAGGCCTCCTGCCTTGACTGTCAGGGGTTCCTAAAAGTGGCAATTCATGAGAGAAACCAGTTTCCCTGAGGCTTCGGTAGCCTCAGTGAGTATACATAGAATTAGTCTTGCTCATCCAAGGTCTGCTAAAGTCAAAGTGAAAAATAAAGTTCTGAAGCAAAGGAAAATTGTATTAAGGCATTGGGGACATTTTGGTTATAAGCCAATAATTAAGGAATGAAATTCTTATGCAAAACTGCATGGTCACAGTGCAAATTAGAGTAACTAAGAGGAGTCTTCAAAGAAATCTTTTAAATGTTATCTTACAGTTAAACTTATTTTGTAAGAGAATGAAAATTATAACAGTGATTCTGTGTCAAACTATCTGTGTCTGCCTATTTGTTCAATATATAACTTCATACATTGAGATGATATCAAATTAACAAGTGAAATTTCTTAGATGAGCTCTATCCAAATTGAAAAATCAAATATGCAGTTATACATGTGAATAAGTATTCCTGGAGCCCAAATTAGGCTGAGCAGGATGGAAAGGTAATATAGAAATCTAAATATAGAAACTTGGAAAAGGAAAATGTTTTTCCTAAGTTCTTTAACCTGCCCTACCCGCAAGACCTTCTCTTTGCAAGAGCTGTGGGGAAAAGACGAGGTGTTACAGATTGAAACTCTATCTTCTAAACTGGGGAATTAAAAATCATAGTTTGTCCTGTGTTCCTTCAATTTAAACCTTTTAACAGCCTTAAAATATCAAATATCAACAAGTGAAGAAAAGGTCCTTGAAAGCTATGGAAAGATATTTAAAAATAGTTTTCCAGAACCTAGCAGTCAATGTGATTTTAAGGTTATTTACATTTTATAATTTTATTAAAGGAGTTCTATCCTCCTGTAAAAGAAAGAAAAAAACATTCCTTGATAAACTATAACAGTTTCAATTTTATTTAGCTTAGGTGTTATCTCCCTAGGTTTATGAAATACCAAGTGTGTAGATTTCTTGAATCTTTAAGGTGATGAAAGTTAGGTTCATACCTAATGAAACTAAGTTAAAGAAATGCCCTCTTTTAAATGGATAAAGTAAATTCTATTGGCTGCGAATTGTAGTCTAAGGTAAATTAACCAGTCTATGTGGTTGTGGTCAATTATAGAGTTTGTAAAAGCATTTTCTAAATTTGATTCCGTTGGGAATCTTCAGTCTTGATTTTAAAAAATGGAAAAAGTAGTTTTTCCTGTACTGCTAAAGTAAAGTACCTGCTAATTAATTTTTCATGGTAAAAGTGTAGAAGAAGCAAAGTACTAAAAAGTTAAGTTCATTTGATATGTTACACATTGCATTGAAAGTATATAAAAATCAAAAGATAGACTTCAGTATTGTCAAACTCTCTTGTGCATTCAAACCAGGCCTTCAATACACTGCATTTTGCCTCTCCATTTGAGTTATTGGCTAGGTTGGTCACAGATCCCTAAAATAATAAAGGTGTCTACCACATCTCTGGTTGTGCTCCTGAAGTCAATGGAGACTACGTTGCAGTTTCAAACTCCTGCAGTAGCCAACAATGGCTCAATATAGCCAAATGTACAATGGATATCGCCTCCAGACTGGCTCTGTTTCATAGTGCCAACGGGTGCTATGCACCAGGCTGGTGAAATACTGGAGCCTACCTTCCTAGCTTCTCTCTAGGGTTAATGGTGCTGCAGCATGCTGGCTGTGTGAAGGACATACCAAGTGGAGCAATGATCACCAGAGTACTGTGAGTAGAACTTAAACACAATTGGCATTATGGCTTGTTCCCATGGAGAGATAACATGTAAGGTATTGCAAACCTGCAATTTAAATCTATTAATTGCAGCTCATAGAAAAACTTGCACATTGAGTAGTGCATTAATTTAGTATTAAGTACTGTACTTATATCTTTCCTATTCTAGATATATGCCTGATGATTACGGTGATATCTTTTCTATTTTAGATCATATGCAGAAAAATATTGAACTTGTTAAAAGTCCTGGTAAACTTCATTTTCTAAGTAGTTAATGAATGTGCTTAACCCAGGTCTCCCTCTTAGCCTTGTTCCAGAACCTGTCCCACTCATACCCTGGGGAGGACTGGCAAACCCACAGACATCCTGCCAGGGCTAAGCATTTCCCACCAGAAGGAAAACAGCAAATGAGGTGGCTAAAACTCACTTCAGCTTAGCCCCTTTGAGATGGTCCATGAGCAACCTTTCCTCACCCAGGACCTGAAAACCAGGTTCTGATCAAATCTTGGCAAGAAAACAAGCCTCTGTCTCAAGTAGAGCCAAAAGGAAGGAACTTTACTCTGTAGTTCTGATCACTCACACAACAATTAGTGTTAAAGGAAATTCCAGCTTGGTGCACTTATCCCGAAGTGAAGCCAGATGCCCAGGGAAGTGTCAGGTCACCAGAAGCATCTGACAGAACACATGAGTGCCAGTCATTGGATGACCTGAAATACCTCTTCAAGAGACAAAGTTAAGTAGTGTCTATGTCAAAGTCAAAACTGTTCCCTCTAACTCTAGCCCAGATGCCTAGTGCTAGGGGGAGGGCAAACTAGACATCCCTTACGAAGTCTTCTCAGTTTTCATCTCCTCTACCATAGGAACTGGGATTGGCAATTTATACCTAACTCCGTTGTCTATTGCAATCTCTTTCCTAAAGTTAACTAACAGCATAAAATAACTAAAGGAAGAATACTGTTTCCCATTAACTTTGGAAAAATGCAGCCTTTGTAGGCACCTGGCCTTTTCTACTTTTGTGGTCCAGTATCCTCTTAGTGAGACCATATATCCTCAAGATTCTAATCAAGTTTAACTTATTCCAGAATCAAAATCTTGTTAGCCATATGGGGACTTCATCCAGCTTCGCCCAGGATGCCAAATCCGTCTTCCTCCAACCGAGATAGAATAGCCAGAGGGTTTTACACCTTGTCAGGTAGGGCCTACTGCCCCTAACCAGCAGGAAGTAATTACAGAAGAATGATCATCTTCCTTCAGCACCCCTTTAAGAATAAAGGTGTAAACTCTCTGAAGGGGGAATGAAGTAGGCTAGTAAGATAGGGAATCAATAGGTGGATCTGGAACCTGGCAAGAAGTCCACATGGATATCAATAACAAGACGGCTGCTGGAAGACCCCCGAGAGATTTCTGCCATCCAGAATGATATTCCCTCCAGAAGCCAGGAGAAGCCCCAGATATTCTCCAGGGACATTATCATTGGGCCCACCCAGGGAATTGATGGGTTGGGTAATCAATCAAAACAGCAAACACCTGGAACTCCTCCCATGCCATTAGCAAAGGGGCAGAATAATTAATGGCGCAAAACCTCTCCTGCTCTCCCATTCTCTCTTGCCTTCTGTCGCCTGCTTTCGCCATGCTCTGCCGCCCGCCCCGCCCCCCCAAGGATCAACACACAAGTAAAACCAGGGCATTTTTAATCTATAATGGGAAATTGTAGTCTGTAAATCAGCCCTCTTTATCACTCTTCAGCCCCTTCCTCTCTCTGGGACCCATGATCTGTTATTTTCTCCCATTTCTCCTCCCTCCCTACCTTAATAAATTACTGGCCTAACTAACCCGACCTGGTCTTGAAATTCATTTCTGCAGCATAATCAAGAACCTAGACAAAATCTGGTAACATTTCTAAACAAAATGTACTGAAACATTTGATGCTGACAAAAAAAGAGAATAATCATCTCACTGAATATA
>JAQZBX010010086.1:0-44913 GCA_029593785.1 Cabassous unicinctus
CTATATTAATATTTAATATAATCCCAGGTAGTCATTACAATATTAAAAAGAAAACCTTAAATCCTTTCAGTAGCAATGTTAAGTACAAAATCACATCAAAATCAGCTATCAAAATACAGTTTGCCTTGGGCCAAAGTCCCCTCTGGGTATAGAACTGTGAAATTTACAAAAGAATTTATCTGCTTCCAATATACAAAGGGACATAGGATAAACATGTGAATTAACATAGGAAAAATTTGGGAGGAAACAGATGTCAAGGGTCCCCAAGAGATCTCAAAGCCTGCAGGGTATACTCTTTTAGATTTCAAATTCTGAAAGTCATTGTTAAGGTCATGGTTTCTTCTCTTCCCTGGGGTCTCATGAGGGACCACCCTTTCCACAGGCATTCTAAACATCCATTTTCTTGGTTCCACCCTCATCAAGCATCTGGGTAGCAGAAAAGCTCCAGACCTTACCCTCCAAGAACATTGGGGTGGTGGCCCCATTTTCACCAATATCTAGGGTGGAGTCTCAACCCCCTTAGTGCAGTGAAATGGTAGCAACATTATTCCTAATCTCTGGCTTATAGGTCCAACCTCCTCAGAACAGGAAGGTAGTGACCTGGCTTTCCCTAATCTATGGGGAACAAGCCCACTACCTTTAGAGCAATGGGGTGGCAATCTAACTCTCCCCAACCACCATTGGGGAATGTGCTTCATTGTCTCTGTAGCCTGGGGAGGCAAAAGTCTCCTTGAACAATGGACCGGATCACCTACCATGTTCAAATGCCAGGGCAAACTCACCTTCTCTGCATATATGTGTGGGGTCCATCTCTTGGCCCAAGGAAATGTCTTAATTCCAGATCTCATCTTCCATGGTTTTCCTCTTAAAAGCTTTTTCTCATCCATCTCTCCCCTGACTCTCCCATTTAGTCCAGGTTGGCAGTGGTTTTATTCATACAGGTCTCACAAAAAGCTTGTTGGTTTAGCATGCAAGAAACAGGGGTTCAAGCCATCAGACATTAAGACTTTCCACAAGAATTTCCTGGATGACTGCATTTTCTGTCCTGACTTATAAGTTACAAGTTTTGTTAGTTCTTCTAATGAGGCATTATTGTCTGGGGGTTTGATTTCCAAAGGCTTGGAATTTCTGGAATCATTTGCTGGTTTCTTTGTACCCAACAGTTCAGTACTCAGCTTAACTCTTTTCTTTATTATTTTGCTGTAATCTGTAAGGAGAAGCCAGGCTGCATTCTCCAAGTGTACTTTGGAATGCTTTTCAGAAAAGGTCAAGGCTCACCATTTTCAACTCAGACTTCAATATAACATCAAGAGTCAATCTAACTAAGTTCTCTGCTACTTCAAAACATGGATCACCTTTCCTCAAGTTTTCAATAATAGTTTCATCATTTCCTTCTAAGGCCTTATTAGAAATAACTTTAGGCTCCGTATTCCTACCAATAGTCTCTTCAAAGCAACTTGGAACTTTTCCATCAAGCATCTCAGAATTTCTCCAAAAATACCCCTCACACATTTATAAAACCATTCTAGCATTTTTGGTAATTGAAACAGACTGTAACTCCCTGTCCTGGCTCCAAATTCTGTATTAGTCTACCAAAAAAAGTGCTGATGTAAAGTACCAGATATATGTTGGTCTTTATAAAGGGTATTTATTTGGGGTAAAACCTTACATTTACAAGGCCATGGAAAGTCCAAATCAAGGTATAATAAGAGGAAATAGCTCAACAAAGTCAGCAGCTGTGTGTTGAAGCAAGATAGTGATCACTCTCTGCCTGGTTTCTACTTCCTGGGCTTCCTCTTACTCTTAAGCCTCCATGGGGGTTAGCTGTAAACTATCAGGCAAATGACTCATCTTACTCTGGGGCCTCAGGATAAAAAATGACAGAGTTTTTTCTCTTCTGGTGTCTTTTTGAGTAAGTATCCATTTATGTCAACCCACCAAGGGAGTGAGGAATCAAATTGAGTCATGCCCTACTGACATGATTGAATCAAAAAGCCTAAAATTATTAAGTAAACTTAAATCCTTTGAATTTAATATCATCAAAGAGCATCACAACCAGAGGAAATAGATTAGTTTACAAACATAGCATTTCTCTTTTTGGGATTCATAAAATAATCTACTGCCTCATATGGCTTGCTAATAGGGTGATATTGGCCTGATAGGATATCTCAGGGGCTTTTTCCACCTGTTCAATTATGTAGAAGAAATTGAGCAGGATTGGTGTTAACTATTCACAGAATGTATGATTAAGTTGAACAGTGTACCCTTTGCTGGGGAAGTCAAAACACACCTAGTGACCATCTCTCAGTCTTCACATACACCTTTTCTATTTTCCTTTTCTGTTGTGTGCAGATGTTTCAGTGTGTTCTCATTCCTCAGCCAGAGGGAGCTATAAGTTCTAATGGAACCAGTTGACCACACCTTAAATCTGAAATCAGGAGTAAGCAGTTCCAGTCACTTATCCAGTAGGGATCTCTCCATGGCTTGCCTTTTCTCCCTGGAGTGCAAAAATACCCAATCTTGGGCAGCACAGTCATCTCACCTCTCTGACATTAAGTGGGGCAAGAGGAGCTTCCATCAACTGCCTTTGACATTATGAGTTGGGCTCTTCAGGGGACAAGCTCTAATGTTTCTCTTCCCCAACACTTTTGGATACCGTGCTACATAAATTATAAAGTGTCCATTTGTTTAGAATGTCTGTTGTACCTGTTCCTGTGTTCTCAGGATATACATATAGCAACTCATTCTACAGAATTTTGGCACAATGAGCAGGGTGCACAGGGAAGTATGGAGTAAGATGTTTTTTGTCCATTCTTTTAATTGCTTTTTAGTCCCTTTTGTACAGGAGCATTTGGGTAACACAGGATGCATGGCTTTTGGGGTTAAACTGAAGGGACACCCCTCTCTACCAGCTTAGGTAGCAGTACCAACCTGAATTTGGGATACTTATAATGTATGAAGGAATGGCAGTAAGAAATGAGTCTTTGAGAACTCCCCCAATGAATGTTTGGAAGTTGGCTAACTTGTGAGAAACCACTGCTCAACATTTACTTCCCTGGTTCATGGCTTTTTACATCAGTTCTCATTTTGGAACCAGGCATACCTACAATCACACCATCCAGTCTAATATTGAGGTTATTATGAAGCCAATCAATATTCTAGAGACTACTCTACATGAAATTGCAGCTCAGGGGTGTAAAGAAATATATGAACTTTCATGAAGAGTGTATGGAATATGAAAGATAAGTATGGAGAAAAGCCTGGAGATGAACTTTTCTTGTGGCTGTCCAAACTTATGATGAAGGTGCCACTACCACCCTGATCAAGCAGCCAGAATGGAGGAGACTTGGCAGTCTCATGTCCAACTCCTTTCTCCAAAAAACTCTTAGTCAGTTGAAGGTAAGGGAGTAGAGTTTGGGAGTTGGTAAGGAACAGATCAAAAGGTAGCTTCAAGGTTCCAAGATATGTTGCCTAATCCCAAAAAATTCTGGCAATGATGGTTGGGCAAATGACAGACCAAGAAAACCCAAGTTCCCATCTCCTTGCCATATTGTCCAATATTGACAATACTGTTTCCCTGGTGGGAAAAATAACACTGTTGGGTTCATGAAAGACCTTATATATGAAGGTTTCCTCTACTCCAAAATAGATACCAATAATAGCCCAGTGTAGCCAGTGAGGCAGGCAAGTGGATATTGGCTGACTGTGCACTATCAACACTTGAATGCAGAAGTGCCCCCTTTGGAATATATGGTTCCAGACATCGTGATGGTCACAGAACCCATTATGGTCTTCACTGGTATTTGGTATATGTGGCTGACCAGGTGAATGCATTTTTTCTCCATTCCTATGCAGGAGAAAGACCAGTATTAATTTGCATTCCTGTGTCAAAGCTTAGAGCATACCTTCACTGTACAGGTGTATTAAAATTCACCTACTCTTTGCTACCACTGGATAGGACAGGATTTGAGTAAGCCACCTATAGCCAAAAGATCCTGCATGTCTATTATAATGATGACATCATGTTGGTAGGCCAGAGCAAAGAACAAACTTCCAAGCATGGCACAATTTGCTAACTAGGTGTTGACAGCCCAGCTGAGCCATAAACCCTGACAAGATACAAGGCCCAGCCTATTAGGTCACCTTAGGTAGCTGTGTTGATTACATTAATGTGTCAACTAGTCCAGATAATGATGCCCAGTTGTTTGGTCAAGAAAGCACTGGGATAATTGTAATATAAGGGCATTTCATGGACTTAAACATAAGTGAGGTAACTGCATATATGGCTGATTACATTCATAATTAACTGAGTAAATTGCTGTCAGCAATGAGTGATGGCTCATCCAAACAGTTGAAGGTTCTAAAAGGGAAGTGATTTCAGCATTCCAAAAGAGAGGTTCCATCTCTTTTTCAGACAGCCAGAGTGTCCTTAGAAACTAACCAAGGAACTTCATTAGAGTTCTAGGCTTCCAGCTTCCCCTACAGAATTTGGACTTGTGCATCCTCACATCCACGTGAGAAAAATTGATAAAATCTCATACTATTTACAACTGTCTTCAGTGCGTTCTGCATCCATAGAAAACCCTGACTAATACAGCTTGATACCAGAAGTGGTTCTTGAGAAACAGAATCTTAATTCTGAATTGTTTCTGGAATTTTTGCAATAGGCACTCTACTGTGATTAGATTGAAGGGCACTAATGATTCTTATTTCCAAGAATCAAAGACCACTGATATTCCATGGCATAAGATGGCAATAGAGATACACAAAATATCATCACTTGCTGTGACTATGTCTATGCTTATAAGAGACAAGACTCTAGGTGAGAGAGGTTTTAACACTTTAAGAGAGTTTTGTGGAGTTAAAAGGTAAAATGATGATGGTTGGCTGTTCCTAAATATACTGGATACTGTTACCAAAGAAAGGTATGAGCTGAAGTCTTCAAATTTGCAACTTAAATGCTGCATGAATGATGTGAAAGTTTCTATTTATGCCCTGAAAGAAAATCTTTTTTGTCAAGCTGCAGAATCATGACCTTTGAAAACCAGGCCCAGTATGTCATTGTGTGAGTAGTAGAGTTACAATGGAGACTAAAATCTCACCTTTGCAAGGTGTCTGCTGTTAAAGTGAGGGCACATATTGGAAAGGAGTGGAATCATGAGGAGTGAGATAGATAAATATGGGTTGATGATGATGCAGTGGGAACATTGAAACCCTAAATATTGCTGAGACTTTGCCAGATTTATCTGTAATGGTCTGCCCTGAGAATACAGCCAAACACCCACCTCCCTGCCCTGAGGAGGTAACCACCCAACCTCCACCTTGCCCAGAAAATACAACCACCCAATCTCCAGCTTACCCCAAGGAGTATGCACCAGAAATCCAGTCTGTCCCAAGGAGTATTCCATCAAACTCCCACCTGAAGAGATTAATCCTGTCTTATCAGATTAAATTGCAACAGAATGCCTTGAGGTAATTGGCTTGCTAAAACACTTCTAAAGTTTTTCCTTACCCATCCCAACCACCAACATCTTTCTTTCCAGAACTATACCTAGACTAAAATCAAAACAAGACTCCAAAGATGAAGAACCAAGTGTGACCCATGAGGAAAAATGCTATACTCCAAAAGTACTGCATGACTTTTTAAATTTATATAGACAGAAATCAGGGGAATATGTGTGCAAATGGATATTAAATGTGTGGGATAAGGGTGTAAGGAATATAAAGTTGCATGTGTCTGAATATATTGATATAGGCACACTAAACAGAGATTCTAGATTCAATATTGTAGTTTAAGGGATGAGAAAGGGCTCTAACAGTTTTTTCTTATGGTTGGCTAAAACATGTACTAAAAGATGTCTGATATTGCCTGAAGTAGAGTTGCTAGAATTGCCCTTTGACCAGGGTAACTTTGCTTTGGGGAAAATGAAATGCTCATACCATTAAGGATTATTAGACACTGGCTCAGAATTGACATTAATTCCAGGAGACCCAAAACATAAGCAGTCAAAATAGGGCATATAAAAGTCAGGTGATCAGTGGAGCTTTAGCTCAGGTCCGTGTCACAGTGTATCCAGTGGGTTTCTAGACCAATTTTGTGTTTATTTTCCCAGTAGCAGAATGTATAATTGAAAGAAACATGCTAAACAACTGGTAGAATCCCTCCATTTTTTTCCTAACTTATAGAGTGAAGTCTACTGTGGTAGGAACCTGATATATCACCTACATAGGGCATGGTGATAAGGTAATTGATTGATGAGTACCAAGAGCCTTAGATGCTCCTTAGGGGCTTAAGAGGGAAGGTGTTTTTTCCTGGTTTATTTTTGTTGCTGTTCTTGCTTTGTTTCTTCTTCATTGTCTGTCCCCTTTCTTTGTATTCTTTCTTTTTATTTATATATTTTTTATACTGACTTTTTTTTTTCTCTTCTTCAGTTTTCTAACTCTTGTTTTCACTTGCTTTTCTTTCAGTCTACTTCCTTTTTTTGGCCTTCGTTTTTTGTTCTTTTTTGGTTTTCTCCTATTTTCATCATTCTGGCCTCTTGATTCATTTGATTTTTTCCCTCTATTTTGTTCCTTGTATCAATTTTCCTATTTCACCTTTTTTATTCTTATTCCTTTGTACTTTTTCTGAGTTTTTACTCAAATTTATTTTCCTAGCTCTTGTATGGCTCTTTTTCTATCTTTTAAAAAATATATTATTACTATTATTCTTTTTCTCTTCTTATCTCCTTCCTTTTCTCTGGTCCTAATATTTTTTTCAAGGAAACACAGACAACTGCAAAGATATAGAATACAAGGAAACAAGTTTCAAAAAGGAAACTTATCACACACACAAAAACAACAGAATAAAGCACTAGAGTAGAAAGAGAAACTAACCAACCAAATAAACCCATCAAGATAAACAGATGCCTAGACACCAAAAAAAAATTACAATGCATAATGAGAAACAGGAAGATATGGCCCAGTCTAATGAACAAATTTAAAAACAGGAGGAGATTCAGAACAAGGAACAACTAATCAGAGATGTCCAAGCAAACACCATAAATTAAGTTAATGAAGTGAAGGAATAGCTAAAAGTATATTAAGAGTACACTGGTGGAAGACACTGAAGAAATTGTAAACATACGTAAAAAGTAAATGGATATGATGGTGAGGAATGGCACAATGCAATAAATCAAAAATACACTTAAGCACATAACAGCAGATTTGAACAAGAAGAGGAAAGAATTAGTGATGTCAAAGTCAGTACATCTGAAATTAAACAGGTAGTAGAACAGATAGATAAAAAGATGGAAAAAAATCCACCAGGGAATTAGGGACTTTAATGACAACATGAAATGTGCAAATATACACATTATAGGCATCCCAGAGGGAGAAGAGAAGGAAAAGGGTACAGAAGGAATGTTGGAGGAAATAATGGCTGAAAATTTCCCAACTCTTGTGAAAGACATAGATATATATGTCCAGGAAGTGCAGCACACCCAAAACAGTATACATCCTAACAGGCCTACAGCAAGACACATACTTGTCAAAATGTCCAATGCTTGAGACAAAAAGACAATACTGAAAGCAGTAAGAGAAAATATATCCATCACATACAAGGGAAGCTTGATAAGATTAACTGCTGCTATCTCATCTAAAACCATGGTAGCAAGAAGGCAGGGGTATGACATAGTTAAGGTAGTAAAGAAAAAAAAAATGTCAGCCAAGAATTCTGTATCCAACAAAGCTGGCATTCATCAATGAGGGAGAGTTCAAAATATTCACAAATAAACAGAAATTAAGAGAGTTGTCAACAAGAAATCTGCCCTTCTAGAAATAGTATAGGCAGTTCTGCAGGTTAAAAGGAAGAAACAGGAAAGAAAGGGTTGGAGGAGAGTGTAGAAAAGAAGATTATTGGTAAGAATAACTAAAAGATTAAAAGAGAAATAAAAACAATATATGACATACATAAACCTGAAGAAAATATGGACAATGTAAGTAATTCCTTCACAGTAATAACATTGGATGTTAATGGATTAAACTCTCCAATCAATAGACACAGATTGGCAGAATGGATAAAGTAATATGACCCATGTATATGTTGTCTACAAGAAACTCACCTTAGACCAATGGACAGAAGGAGATTGAAAGTGAAAGGTTGCAAAACAATTTTACATGAAAACAATGAATGAAAAGAGCAAGAGTAGCTATAATAATACCAGAAAAATAGACTTTAACTGCAAACTGTTTTAAAAGACAAAGAAGGACACTATATATTAATAAAAGGGGTACACTATCAAGAAGAAACAACCATCATAAATATTTATGCACCTAACCAAGGCACCTCAAAATACATAAGGCAGGTATTGGAAAATACTAAGTGGAGAAATAGATGACTCTACAATTTTGTGGGGGGCTTTAGTACATGATTATCACATTTAGACAGAACATCTCAAAAGAGTATCAATAAAGAAACAGAGACCTTGAATAATGCATTAGAAGACTTAGACCTAAGAGATATATGCAGAATATTACACCAAAATACAGCAGGATATGCATTCTTCTCAAGCAGACATGGATCATTCACCAAGATAGAACACATGCTAGGTCACAGAACAACTCTCAATCAATTCAGAAAGATAAAATTATAGTAATTTCTCTGACCGCAATGGAATGAAGCTGTAAATCAGTGCGGGATAAAACCAGATTAGGCACAAAGATACGGTACTTAACACACTTTTAGACAATTAGTCGGTCAAGGAGGAATTTGCAAAAGAAATCAGTAACTACCTTGAAATGAATGAAAATGACAATAAAATGTATCAAAACCTTTGGAATGCAGCAAAAGAAGTGCTGGAAGGGAAATTTATAACCATAAATGCGTATATTAAAATATACGAAAGAGTTAAAATCAAAGACTTACCTGCACACCTGGCTGATTTGGGGGAAAAAAACACACAATAGACTAATCCCAAAGCAAGTAGAAAGAAGGTAATAACAAAGATTAAATCAGAGCTAAGTGAAATTGAAAATAAGAAAACACCAGAAAAATTTAACAAAACCAAAAGTTGATTCTTTGAAAAAATTAATAAAATTGTCATACCCTTAGCTAGACTAATAAAAATAAAGGAGAGAAGAGGCAAATACATAAGAACTGAAAAGGGGGATATCAAAACTGACCCCTAAGAAATAAAGAGCATCATAAGAGGATACTTTGAAAAATTGTATGCCAACAAGATGGATAACTTAAATGAAATGGAAAAATTCATAGAAACACAGAAGCAGCCAACATTGATGAAAGAAGAAATTGATGAACTCAGACCAGTCACAAGTAATGATATTGAATTAATCATCAAAAACATCCCAACTAAGAAGAGACCAGAATCAAATGGCTTCACAGGTGAATGCTATAAAACATTCGAGAAAGAACTAACACCAATCCTGCTTTAACTCTTCAAAAAAATAGAAGTGGAGGGAACATTGCTTAACTCATTCTATGATGGCAACATCACTCTAATATCAAAGTCAAACAATGATGCCACCAAAAAGTAAAACTATTGACCAATTTCTTTAATGAATCTAGATATTAACATCCTCAACAAAATACTTGCTAGTCATATTCAAGAACACACCAAATCAATTATACACCATGAACAACTGTGTTTCATTTCTGATATGCAAGGATGGTTAAATATAGGGAGATCAATCAATGAAATACATCACATTGACAGATCAAAAGAACAAAATCACATGGTCATCTCTATTGATGCTAAAAAAGCATTCAATAAAATACAGCACCCTTTCCTGATAAAAACACTTCAGATAACAGGAATTAATGGAAATTTCCTGCACATGATGAAGGGTATATGTGGAAAAAAAAAACATAGCTATAATCATATTCAATGGCGAAATGCTAAAAGCTTTCCTTCTAAGATCTGAACAAGCAAAGATGCCCAATGTCACCACTCTTATTTAACATTGTGTTAGATGTACTTGCTCAGTCACTTAGTCAAGAAAAAGATACAAAAGCCTTCTAAATTGGAAAGGAAAAAGAAAAAATATTTCACTATGTGCAGTTGACATGATCCTATATATGGAAAATCCTAAGAAATTAAAAACAGAGCTTCTAGAGCTTATTGATGAGTTCAGTAAAGTGGCAGGTTATAAGATTAATGTGAAAAATCAGTATCATTTTTTTACACTAATAACAAGTAATCTGAGGAGGAAATAAGAAAAAAATCACATTTACAACAACAACTAAAAGAATCAAATATCTAGGAATAAATTAAATTAAAGATGTAAATGACTTGTATGAAGAACACTACACAACACTGTTAAAGGAAATAAAAGAACACCTAAATAAATGGAAGAGTATTCCCTGTTAATGGATAGAAAGACTAATCATAATTAAGATGTCTATCCTACACAAACTGATCTACACATTTAACGCAATCCCAATAAAAATTATCACAGCATCTTTTTACTGAATTGGAAAGCTATCACATTTATTTGGAAAGGTAAGGGGACTCAAATAGCCAAAGAAATATTGAAAAAGAAAAATGAAATCAGAAGAATGACACTGCCTGACTTTAAAACATACCTCAAAGCTTCAGTGGTCAAAACTGTATGGTATTGGCACAAGGATAGACAAAATGATCAATAGAATGGAATGAGAGTTCTGAGATAGATTCTCACATATACAGTGAACTGATATTAGACAACACCACCAAGCCCACTCAACTGGGAGAGAATGGCTTCTTCATCAAATGTTGCTTGGAGAAGTGGATATCCATATCCACATAATTGAGAGAGGAACCCCATCTCACACCTTATACAAAAATTAACTTTAGATGGATCAAAGATCTAAATACAAGAGCCAAGACCATAAAGATGTTGGAAGACAATGTAAGGAAGCATCTACAAGATTTTGTGTTAAGAAATGGTTTCATGAACTTTACACACAAAGCATGAGCAACAAAAGAAAAAATACAGAAATGGGACCTCCTCAAAATTAAAACCATTTGTACCTCAAAGGAGTTTGTCAAGAAAGTGAAAAGGCAGCGTACGCAATAGGAGAAAATATTTGGTAAACATATATCTGATAGGGGCCAAACATTCAGCATATATAAAGAAACCCCACAACTCAAATATAAAAAGATAAATGTTTCATTTTAAAAATGGGCAAGTGATTTGAATAGACACTTCTCCAAAGAAGACATACAAATGGCTAAAACATGAAAAGATGCTTACCATTACTAGCTATTAAGGAAATGCAAATCAAAACTTCAATGAGATATCTTCTTACACTCATTAGACTGGTGGCTATAAAAAAACAGGGGACTACAAGTGTTGGAGAGGATGCTGAGGAAACGGAACACTTACCTGTGCTGGTGGGAATGTAAAATGCTGCAGTCATTGTGAAAGGCAGCCTGGCAGTTCTTTAGGAAGCTCATAATAAAACTGCCATATGATACATCAATCCCACTGCTGGGTATATATCCAGAAGAATTGAAAGCAGGGACATGAATTGATATATGCACACCAATGTTCAAAGCATCTTTATTCACCATTGCCAAAAGTTGATATCAACCCAAATGTCCATCAACAGATGAATGGATAAGCAAATTGTGGTATACATCTACAATGGAATATTACTCAGCTGTTAGAATAAATGCAATATTAACACACAAGATAACATGGATGACTCTTCAAGACCTTATGTTTGGTGTAGTAGACCAGGCACTGAAGGACAAACACTACATGATCTCACTGACATGAATTAAGCAAATTAAGCAGGCACACAGAGCTAAAATCTGAAAGATAGGTTTACAGGAGACAGAAAGAGTGTAGAGTGTTGTGAGTCAATATGGGCAAGATCTATGATAAGGTGGAAGGGTGTATTTGTTTCAGTGGATGGCTGTCACAGTGTTGCAATGATGCTATTTGGTTCAGTGTTGCTGGTCTGTGAGGGAATAAGGTGGGGGGGGTTGGGTTGGACTATCCATGGAACTGGGATGAGTGTTGGGGGAATTAGCAGATGAACTCTGGGGATTTGCAGGTCTGTTGTTAAAACTACAATGTTGGGGATATTCATTGGCAAATATGATAAGGGAGGATTACTTGTGTAGGGTGTTGTATGTGCTGAGTGTATACAGGACAGGGTGTACCTGAAGCAGGCTTCTATGGAATATGTAAATATTCATCTTGTCATAATAAGTTAGATCAGTGGGTAGAGACCCACACAATAAAGGAAATATTTGTATTAGTCAGGGTTCTCTAGGGAACAGAATCAACAGGAGATATCTGTAAATAGCAAAAGATTTTATAAAATTCTTTCACATGAACTTGGGGTTACACAAGACAGGTTCTACAGGCAGGCTGCAAACCAGGGTCTCTGATGAAAGTCCAATGAAGGTCCTTGATGAGTTTCTGGGAGATGTTGGCTGTCCAAAGATGAGCTGGGAAATTCTCTCTGAATGCTGAAATCACTTCCTCTTTTAAGACATTCAACTGATTGGATAAAACTTCACTCAATGCTGATGGCAATCTCCCTGGCTCATCATAGATATAATCAGCCATCTATGCAGTAAACTCACTGATGACTAAAACCCATGAATGTCCTTGTATTACAATTAGTCCAGTGCTTGCTTGACCAAACAACTAGGCACAATTATTCGGCTAATTGGACACATTAGCCTAAACATCACAGTCCACCCCTTGTCAACTCAGCAACCATACACATTACCTTAAACCATACTTAGTCTCTAATTAAAAATAGTAACAGGCATGCGTATATGTATGTATGCATGTTTCTACCTAACAATGTTCAACTGTCCTGC
Organism: Cabassous unicinctus; assembly: GCA_029593785.1. Taxonomy (NCBI): domain Eukaryota; kingdom Metazoa; phylum Chordata; class Mammalia; order Cingulata; family Chlamyphoridae; genus Cabassous; species Cabassous unicinctus. Next base: position 12,822 of record JAQZBX010010086.1, read on the forward strand.
ATACAACAGGAAATGTATTAATTCACTACAGAATAGGGTGCAAGTCTTTGGGTAATATTTACACTTAAACTTTACATTCTTAAATATTATGGCATGAAACAAATAAAACTTTTCATATGATAATGGAAAAGTTTGGGGATGAAGATAAAAAAATTAGTTTTATTTGCATATACAATTATGCTCATAATGAAAATAGAAAGAAAGATTCATTACAATTACAGTCCTCATTTCTGTAACTGGTCATGCTGTCAAAGTTCATATTTATCACTACCTTCTTTCACTATCCAGTCCAGGTTCCCATTACCCTCAGCAAGCTCTTCAGCTGACCATGGTTCTTTGCCTGTTGGAGTGACCCAAACTTTCATTCCTGAAGATTTCTGGGCCATTGTTAGTCCTGCTTGGATTGAGTTATTGTAATTTTCCATTGACTTTAAACACAGGGCATGGAAGTACTAAGAGATGCCCTAGAAGATCTCCTGTATTCCAGGCAAACTCTTCTTTACCCTCATTATGTAGATGCAGTCCTATTTCCCCTTGATAGTCAGGATCAATCACCCCAGCCAATACAGTAATTCCTCTCTTTGCCTGTTGATTCACAAGTAAGAGAAGCCGAAAGTGGCCAGGTGGCAGTCTTAATTTCCAGTTCAATGGAATAATTGTTGTGTTCCCTGGTGGTAGCACTCCTCCTTTTGGAACTAAGACCTGTACACCAGCATAGCTTAAGTTTGCACAGACAAGAAGCAAAAATTTTCGTAGTTGGTCACTGGAGAGAATAGAGTGTGGTGACACTCTTATTTCCAACCCTTGATTCCTGGACCCATGAATCCTGGCTTTGGAAGGAACAGCACCATAGGTGGACACTGATTTAGAACATACACAGTCTCCTGGAACATTGTTCCAGCCCTGCAAAATATTGCCACCTAGTTGGCACCATAACTGAGTCTTCAAAAGGCCCTTCCACCATTCTATCAATCCAGCTACTTCAGGAAGATGGGGAACATTGTAGGACCAGTGAATTCTATGAGCATGTGCCAATTCCTGCACATAATTTGCTGTGAAATGGATTCCGTGTTAAAAAAAATGCTGTGAGGAATGCCATATTGGTAGAGAAGGCATTTGGTAAGTCCATGGATGGTAGTTTGGAAGAAACATGGCATGCAGGAAATGCAAACCCATATATGGTGTATATGTCTTTTCCAGTTAAAACAAATTGTTGCCCATTCCATGGTGGAAATGGTCCAATGTAATCAACCTGCCACCAGATAACAGGTTGATCACATCGGGTGATGATGCCATATTGGAGACTGAGTATGGGACTTGCTGCTGGCAGATTGGGTACTCAACAATAGCTGTAGCCAAGTCATTCTTGATGAGGGGGAGTCCATTTTGGTGAACCTATACATAACTTCCATCTCTACCTCCCTATCCACATTATTCATGAGACCATTTGACAGTGACAAGAATGGCTGAGTGTTAGCCACAGAGTGGGTCAACTTATCCACTTGATTATTAAAATCTTCCTCTGCTGAAGTCACCCTCTGGTGAGCATTCATGTGGAACACAAATATTTTCATGTTTTTTCCAACTCAGAAATGTATATCTGCAATACCTCTTCCCCTGACCTCTTTGTCCCCAATTTTCCATTCATGTTCCTTCCAGGTCATTGACCATCCAGCTAAACCACTGGAAACAGACCATGAATCAGTGTACAAATACACCTCTGGCCATTTCTTCTTCCAAGCAAAATTAGCAACCAGGTACACTGCTCAAGTTTCTTCCCACTGTAAGGATTTGCCCTCACCACTGTCCTTCAGGGATGTCCCAGAAAAGGACTGCAGTGCTGCAGCTGTCCACTTTCAGGTATTACCTGCATATTGTTCAGAACCATCTGTAAACCAGGCCTGAGTTTTCTCTTCCTCAGTCAACAGATTGTAAGGGACTCCCCAAGAGGCCAAAGCTGTGGGCTGGGAAAGAGAAGGTAACATGGCAGGGGTGGTGACCATGGGCATTTGGGCTACTTCCTCATGTAACTTACTTGTACCTTCAGGACACACTGAAGCCCTATCTCATATATACCACTTCCACTTTATTATGGAGTGCTGCTGTGCACGTCCAACTTTATGGTTTGGTGGGTCAGACAATACCCCAGCTCATGATAGGCAACTCAGGTTTCATGGTAAGTTGATGGCCCATGGTTAAGCATTCAGTCTCTACTAAGACCCAGTAATAGGCCAAAAGCCATTTCTCAAAAGGAGAGTAGTTATATGCAGAGGATGGCAGGGCTTTCCTCCAAAATCCTAAGGGTCTGCAATGTGATTCTCCCATAGGGGTCTGAAAAAGTCACCAGATGGCATCCCTATTTTCCACTGAAACTTCCAGCACTATTGGATCTGCTGGATCATATGGCTCAAGTGGTAGTGAAGCTTGTACAGCAGCCTAGTCCTGTCATAAAGTCTCCTCTTGTTCTGGTCCCCAGTCAATACTAGCAGCTTTTCTGGTCACTCAGTAAATGGCAAGATAGCACACCCAAATGAGGAAAGTGTTGTTTCCAAAATCCCAAGAGACCAACTAAGCATTGTGCCACGTTTTTGCTTGTAGGAGGTGCCAGATGTAACAGATTCTACTTCAGTTTAGAAGGAATATCTCAACATAACCCACACCACAGAACACCTAGAAATTACACTGAGGTGGAAGGCCCCTGTATTTTTGTTGGATTTATCTCCCATCTTCTCTCATGCCTTACCAATAAGTCTAGAGTCTTTGCATCTTCTTGTTCACTAGGTCCTATCATCATGATATCATCAATATAATGGACTAGTGTGGTGTCTTGTGGGAGGGAGAGATGATCAAAGACCTTGCAGACAATATTATGATGGGGCTGGAGAGTTGATATAAACCTGAGGCAGGGCAGTGAAGGTACACTGCTGGCCTTGCCAACAGAGAGCAAACTATATCTGGTTGTCATTACTAATGTCATTTGCCAGATCAAAAGCTGCATACCAGGTACCAGGAGATATGTTGATTTGCTCAAGCAATGATACCACATTTGGGACAGCAGCTGGAATTGAAGCCACCATTTGGTTAAGTTTATGGTAATCTACTGTCATCCTACAAGATCCATCTGTATTCTTCACAGGTCAAAGAGGAGAGTTAAATGGGATGTGATGGGAATCACCAGCCCTGCATCCTTCAGGTCATTTATGGTGGCACTAATCTCTGCCATCCCCCCAGGAATTTGGTATTGCTTTGATTTACAATTTTGCTAAGTAGGGGAAGTTCTAGTGGCTTTCACTTAGCCTTTCCTACCAAAATAGCATTCACTCCATAAGTCACAGATCCATCATGGGAATTCTACCAGTTACGGAGTATTTCTATTCCAATTATGCATTCTAGAACTGGTCAAATAAACAGTATGGGCCAGGGACACACTGGACCTATTGTGAGATGGACCTGAACTAAAATTCCATCAATCACCTGACCTCCATAAGCCCCTACTCTGACTGGTGGACCACAGTAATGTTTTGGGTTTCCTGGAATTAATGTCACTTCTTAGCCAGTGTCTAATAATCCCCAAAATATCTTATCAATTGCTTTTCCCCAATGGACAGTTACTCTGGTCGAAAGCTGTAAGTTTCCTTGGGGAAAGTATGGAGGAAGAATAACAGTATAAAATTTTGCCAGTTTAGCAGGATCCTTCCCCAAAGAAACCTGGCTTTTTCCTCATTCTAGCGGCTCTGGGTCTGAAAACTGTCTCAAGTCTGGGAATTGATTAAGAGGCTGTGATTCTCTGCATCTGTAATTTGAATTAGGGTTTTGTTCACTTGACCTATAACTCTTCTGCTTATACAAATCCAGAAGAAATTTAGTAGCCTGCCCATCTATTTCACTTCTATGTACCAATGATCTTTTAGACAATGTCATAACTCTATGTGACTAAGGCTATTTTGAGTGTTATTTTGAATCTGCCTTTCATAGCTGTAGCCATTCCCACCTTGTCTTTGGTGATTAACTGCTAATACTTGATTTTACTAGACAGAGATCCCATCATCCCCATAATGTTTAAGGATTTAAATCCATTACAGCCTTCCCTACAGTAATATCTGGACTACAGAGAAGAGCAAGCACAGAGATCTTCAGGGAAGATGGAGTTAGTATTATAAATTTATTCTACACAGTCCTGGTTAAAGGTGTGTCCTCTGGACATTCCTAGGGTAGGTGGACAGATCTCAAATGGTAAATCCATTCTAGCATTCCAGTCACTCTTAGCCTTTGAATTCCCTCTTCTATTGTATACCAGGGCAAATTGGGCATCTCAACCTCAGACATGCAAGGCCATCTTTTGGCCCAAATTAAAGTCAGCCACCAAAACAAACTGTGAGAACCTTTTCTAATCCCTTGAGCTACAGTGGTGAATCCAGAATTTCTTCTTAGTGGGCCCATATCAATAAATTCAGTGTGATCCAACTTTATATTCCTTCCATCTTTATCCCATACCCTTAGTATTCATTCCAACACACATTTCCCTGATTTATGTCTATATATTGGAAAACTCATACAATGTTTTCAGAGTATAGTATACTTCTTAATGGGTTGCACTTTGTATTTAACTTTGGGAGCTCATTGTAATTTTAGTGTAGTAGTAGGCCTTGAACAGAAGAGAATTGGTGGTAGTGGGCAAGAAGAATGATTAGAAATGGCTTGCAAGCTATTGACCTCAGGATATTCCTTGGCATTTTCTTCTGGTGGGTCAGATTTAATCTCTTCAGGCAGGGCCTGGAAGGCAGATTCCTCAGGGCAGGGTCAGTTTGGGCATTGCATGCTGGAGTTGGGCTGGTACCAACCTCAGAGCTGGGAGGAGGTCCAGACTCCCTGAGGCAGGTCAGAGTCTGGGCAGTTCAGGCTTAATTTTGCTGTTACACACTTCAAGACTGGAAGGAGGTTCAAACTCCCTGGGACAGGCTGAGGCTGAGTGATTCAAGGTTGACAAAGTGTGGTCTCCACAAGGCAGGCCCTCACAGGATTATCTGGTAAAGTCTCAGTGGAATTTAGGGTTCCAGTGTCCCCATGAGTATTATCATCATCCTATATGCCTCCATCCCAATCCTCCAGGTTCTACTCCTTTCCAATCAATGCCTTCACTTTAACCATACATACTCTGTGGGATTGAGATTTTAGTTTCCTTTTTAACTCTGCAACTTGTACAATGAAAGGCTGAGTCTGGTTCTCAGATATCTCAAGCCTGTGGCTGCAAGAAACAAGAGTTTATTTAAGAGCACACATAGAAACTTTTATATCATTCCTGCAGCCTTTAAATTGCAAATTTGAAGACTTTAACTCATCTCATTCTTTTGTAACTGTATCCAGAGTATCTAGGAGGAGCCAGCCAACATCATTATAATTTTGGACTCCACAAAACTCTCTTAAGGAATTTAAAACACTCTCACCCAGATCCTTGCCTCTTATAAGCCTAGAAGTAAGGGAATCCAGTGAAGATATTTTGTGTATCTCCAATGCCAACTAATGCCATGGGCTGTTAATGGCCTCTAATGAAAGGGCATCATTTGTAACGTTGAGTCCAATTAGAATGGAGAGCCAATTGCAAAACTCCCAGAAACAACTCAGTCATCCCATGTTTAAGATTCTGTTCCTCAAGAACTACTGCTGGTACTGAGCTGCATTCTCTTGATACCAAGATTGTTTAGGGAACTGAATCAACAGGAGATCTCTGTAAATAGTTTGAGATTTTATAGGATTCTATCATGTTACCATGGGGATACACAATTCCAGGTTCTGCAGGCAGTCTGCAAACCAGGGGCTCAAATGTAAGTCCAATGAAGGTCCTTGATGAGTTTTCAGGAGATGTTGGCTGTCCAAAGATGAGCTGGAAAATTCTCTCTGAATAATGAAATCACTTCGCCTTTTAAGGCATTCAACTGATTGGATAAAACATCACTCAATGTTGAGGGCAATCTCCTTGATTGAACATAGATGTAATTAGCCATCTATGCAGTAAACTCACTTATGATTGAAACCCATAAATATCCTTGTATTACAATTAAATCAGTGCTTGCTTGACCAAACAACTGGGTACAATTACCTGGCTGAGTTGACACATTAGCTTAACAATCACCCTATTAAACTCCCAACGTGGGGAGTTATGCTACATTCTCAAATGGAAGGGCAAGATTCTTTTGAGAACTTAGTGCCTAATAAAAGAAAACAGACCAATATGCCAAGCCCTCAATATTATTGTAAGTAGCTATGAATCTTTTTTTTTTTTAAGTGAAACTTATTGGTTAACATAAGTTACAAGAGAAGGGAGAGGGAAGAATAGATTAGATGGAACATCGGACATTTTTAGGACATTTGAATGGTTCTGCATGGTCTCACAACAATGGATACAGGTCATTTTAAATTTTGTCAAAATTTATAAATTTGTATGTCCAAAATATAACTCATAATGGAAACCATTGACCATGGTTAGTAGCAATGCTTCAATATTTGTACATCAATTGTAATAAATGTACCATCCATATGTAAAATGTTATTAATAAGAGACAGGGGAAAATGGGGAGAACATTGGGTATAGGAGAATTCCCTATATTCTAAATGTGATTTTTCTGAAACTTAAAGCTTTATTGAAGAAAAAATAAAAAAAAGTAGACATGGGGAATATATGGAAGAAAATATCACTGTACACACCAGACAGCAGATCTTACAGTGATGAAAGGCATAATGCCTAAAAAAGTATATTTTATTATTTCACATTTAAAAAAACTTTTAAATCTTTTTGTATTTTATATGTTATTTTAAAAACTGTCATTATTTAATTTTCTTTTTTTTTTTTTGGTTATTCTCTTAGCTTCATCTTTGGAGAAGTTTTGGATCACAGAAGGGTCACAACTGTGGCAGGGGAGGAACACTGGTGTAGGGTGTCATTGGGTGGTGGGACTCACCCACCTTCAAAAAGGAGGCAAAATGTTTGATTAGTCTATATGCATGTTGGACTCATCTCAGTATCCTCCTGGAATTCCTTTATCAAGTAGAATGAGAAGTTGATACTTTCCACTAGGGAATGGAGGAAGAGAAGGCACTGTAAGAGGTAAAAGTGGCTATTTTCCCTTTAAAGCCTGGATCTACATTTGAGCTATAAGGTTCTCCCACCCAGACCCACACTAACAGGTCTCTCTGGCAGGAGGAGGGAAAAATTAGAATGCACAGATTCTTGGGAATTTGGTTAAAGATATTCCCAGACACTGCCCAGCATTATTCCCTTTTCAAGGGGGCAACTTCTACATGTTATTGGGACTTGGTGAAAATGAAAAGGCTCACCAAGAGCTCCCAGGTCATCCTGAGGCCAGAAATCCCCACCTTGTCCTGAGTTCTGGCTAACAGACATTATCCTGCCTGGTCACCAGGCAGTGTCCAACAATAGAGTATCATGAAATGGAAGTGGGGCATTCAGGATCACTCTTTCCCAGATTTCCAAGGAGTGACACACTTGAATGAGTGAATGGTGCGGAAACAAAATAAACCCATAATGATCCTGTTGCAATGCAACACCAGATGATGGCCCTTCCTTCTTTACAATGACATCCTGGAGACCCTGGCTTAAGAAAGCCCCACAAGATGCTCAATGATGGTTCAATGATGGATCGGTCCATAAGCAGTCACTTTTCCTTTGCCTTTGCAGCTGTTATTTTACCCCTGGAACAATCAGACCCAAGCATTGTTTACGGAACACGGGCCATGACAGTCTGATCAGGTTTATGGAAGGAATGCAATTTGAGAATTAAAAGATCCCTGCTTTGAGATAAGGACCTTTGGAAACAAATGGTGGAGTGGAAAAGCACCATCTATGTTTCTCATGTTAATGTGCATGGGAAGGACCCATGTCACAATGAACATCATTGGAATGACCTAGCTGAAAAAGGATGAAGTGAGATGCTTTTCTAATCTGACAAGGCTGGAGTTCCTCCTGGGAGAGAGGTAGAGGATGACTCCTGTTTGAAGGATTAAAACTATGAATGCACCCTCAGTGACATCTTTGAAATAACTGAATTTCCATGGCTGCTTCTACTACTTAATGGATCTACCACCAAATTGAACATGGAAATGCTGAAACCATGAAATTACAGGCCCAAGAAGATGGACTACCTCTCTCATTAAAGAGGCTCAATCATCCATTTTCCAAGAGAGATGTCACCTACCAGCCAGAGCAAAAAAGGGCATTTGGGGGCTATTCCCAAAGGGACCAAACCAGGGCAATATAACAAATGGGCTATAATGATGCTTTCCTACCACCACAAGGTATGACACCCAACTGAAGGAAAAGCCTGACCACATCTTAAACCACAAACCAAGAACAAGCAATTGCAGTTGATTATCAGGACAGGAACTTTCAGTGGAAAGTCCCTTCCCCCTGAGTTGTATAAATATCCACTCTTGGAGTATACAGGCATCTTTTCCTTCTGTAGTGGAGTATGTTATTAATATGCACAGTTGGCCTCCCTATGGGATGGGCCATGATGAGATCTCTTGCTCTGCTCTTTTGGACCTTTTGAACTGTGTGAGCAATAAAGCAGTCATCTGCTGAAATTTTTTGTTGTGCCTGGGCCTTTGTTCACACAATGCACCTTATAGCACTAACTTCACACTCATCTGCACCTGACATTTTCCTGTTAGAAGGTTTTTGATTGCTGATTCAATCTCTTTAGTCCTTATTTGTCTGTTGAGATCTTCTATTTCTTCTTGAGTCAGAATAGATGATTGGATGTTTCTAGGAATTTGTCTATTTCATTTGGTTATCTAATTTTGTTATTCAGTTGTTATAGTGTACTCTTCTAATCCCTTTAATTCTATGCCTTTGGTAGTAATACTTCTACTTTAATTTCTGATTTAATTATTTGCATCATCTCTCTTCTATTTTTTTTGTAGCTTTTTAAAGAACAATTTTTGATTCATAGATTATATTGTGTTTCTTTTATTCCCTATTTATCACTACTTTAATCTTTGGGATTTCTTTCTGTTTGCTCACTTTGGGTTTAGTTTGCTCTCCATTTTCTAAACCATCTATTGGTGACATAAGATCTCTTGTTTGAGAACTTCATTATTTTTTAATGAAACAGAGTTATAACTTCCCCATACAGTAAATTTGGGCATGTAGTGTTTTCAATTACATTCACCTGAAGTTTTTCTTTACTTCTCTTGTGATTTCTTGTTAGTTCCATTTTTGTTTCTTTGTTTGAGCATTGTATTTAATTCCCAAATATTTTTAAGTTTTCCATTTGTTTTAAACTATGGGAATTTATCCCACACTTTCATGTGGAAATGCACACAGAAACCTCTCCTGGACTCTCTTTTCTCTTCAGGCTTTTTTTTTCTTTTTTACCTTCAGCTTTTCCTTACCATGGCTTTCTCTCTATTTGATTTCATTCCTATTTTAAAGACTCCAGCAATAGGATTAAGACCCATCATTACTGAAGGGGTCACACCTTAACTGAAGTAACCTCATCAATAGGTCCTATTTTACAGTAAATTAATACCCACAGGAGTGGATTAATTTTAAAAATATGCTTTTTCTGGTGTGCATAGCTCCAAACTACCACAGTGCACAATTGTTTTCTTTCAGTACCATATATATTTGTCACACATTGCCTCTTGCCTCCATGTTTTCTTGTTGTTGTTGTTTGTTTGCTTGTTTTTTAGGAAATACTGGGGATCAAACCTGGGACTTCATACACGTGAAGAAGTTGTGCAACCACTTGAGATACGTCTGCTTCTTCTCCATGTTTTCTGTTGAGAAATCAGCACATAAACTTATTGGGACTCCTTAGTGCATAAGGTGAGGCTTTTCTCTTCACATTCACAATTTGACTGCTGTGTATCTGGGTGTGTTTCTCTCTGATTTTTTCCTGTTTGGGGTTCATTTGGCTTTGCTTTAACTTCTTAGCTACTAAAATCCACACCATACAATATTTTGGCTTAAAAAATAGGCATGTATTGGATCATGATTTGGGACCAGGAAACAACCAAATATAATGTATCAGCAAGTTAATGATTTCTTCCAGGAGACTGTGGCATTCTGATGTTGGCTGCTAGTCATCCTTCATCCTTGTCTTTTTCTGTCACAAAAAAATGGCACAAGTTGACATCATTTTTCTTTTCTCTGTTCCATTGACTTCCAGCCTTTGACTGCTCTCATGACTTCTCTCTGCCTGACTTTCACACTGCTTATTAAGGACTCCAGTAATCTGGATGAAAAAACCAACTCTATGATTATACTGAAAGCTGTTGATTACATATTTTGGATGGATTGTATGGTGTGTGAGTATATCTCAATAAAACTACTTTTAAAAAAACAACTTGATTAAGTTGTACTACATCTTACCTGAAGTCACCTCATCAAATGTTCCTATTTGCAAAGAGTTCATTTCCATGGAAACTGATTTAGTTTAAGTAATGTTTTTCTCTGATATATATTTCAAGGCACTAAAGCCTTCTTTTTAAATTTATTTTTAAGGAAGTTTTAGATTACAGAAAAGTTACATCAAAAATATTACCATATACACCACCCACCGTCTGTCCCACACTTTTCCCCATTAACAATATCTCTCATTAGTGTGGTGCATTAGTTACAATTGATGAACAAATATTGAAACAGTGCCACAAACCATGGTCTATAGTTTACATTATGGTTTACACTTTGCAGTGTATAGTTTTATAGGTTTTAACAAAATGTATAATGGCCTGTATCTGTCATTACATTATCAAGCAGAACATCCCAATGTCCCCAAAATGACCAATGTTACACCTATTCTTCCTATTCTTTCTCTGCCACATTTAAAAATGTGTTTACTTTATTCAGCCTACTTCCAGTTACTGCAACACTTTAACTATTTTCTGGAGTTTGGAGGAAAATGGCTGTGCCAATTTTTAATAGTAGTTCAAAGATTCTGTGGAGTAATAACACCTTGTAATGTCTTACCTGGCCATCTTGGTTGGCCCCACCTAATGATTAATAGATTTTAAGCCACTCCATTAAAAGAAAGATCAAGAAAGTTTCCTATATAATCCAGAGGAATTTAGAATCTGGTTCTCAGAAATCAAGGCACAGAGGCAATTTGGGAGTTGGTAAAATCCTAATTTAGCTAAGTGCTTTGAGAAAAGTGCTCTGAGAAACAACATGTCTAAGGTGGCACTGAAAAGCTAAAAACATCTCTCATTGTTAAGATTATTCAGAAAAAACAAGACATAGTCCATAAATTTAATGACTACCCTGATGAAAAGTAATTGGGGCCCTGGGGTTGATTCTTATTATACTCAGTGTCTAGATGCAATAAAAAAAAAAAAGACAGATGGTCAACTATTAAAGAAAGAGATCCTTTTTGATGGTGACTGCAGTAAGTAATCAAATAAAGGTAGGTTTCCACTTTCTCACTCACTCTACAGTGGCTGTAAAAGCAGTTCTACCCTTCTTGTCTCTCATTACTGAATAAATCTTTCATCAAATTTTTATTGAAATTTTATTGAACTATATCATTCATATATGAGCATACATAAACAATAAATGTGTAGTAAAATTTGTGAATTTACAAAACAAATAAGTATAGCATCATACAAGGCTCTCATACATCTCTCACCATCAACACCTTGCATTTATGTGGAAGATTTGTTACAAAATATAAAAGAGCATCATTAAGATATATATTTAATAATATTTAGCACATATCTTACATTTGGTGTATTTTCCCCCAACCCACAAAGTAATTTAAAAATACCCAGGACAACTAAGAAGGAGTTGAGGTTGGACAACCACCATACCAAGGAACTGAGAGTCTACAACTGCAAGCAAGAGAGTCCCATCTACCAGCCATATGGGATCAAAAGTCCCTCTCAGTCAGAGGTAGAGTGGTCATCACCATCACAGAATCCTCAGGATTGGGGAATGAAATATGGACTAGAGTGGGCTTACTGGTATTCTACTAGACTTGTGATCTTAGCATTGGAAGAAATTATATCATTGATGTGGAGACAGTTGCCAATGGATGTGCTGAAGTTAGGGAGATGGAAAAAGTTGTAATACAAGGACTCTTTTAGGACTTGGAGTTGTCCTGAATGACATTGAAATGACAGATACAGGCCATTGTATATCCTGCCAAAACCTATGGAATTGAGTGGGCGAGAATGTCGACTACACTGTAAATTGTAATCCATGCTTAGTGACAATGATCCAAAATGTGTTCATCAATTGCAATGAATGTAAAACATTAATGAAAGAAGTTGTTAATGTGGGGGAAATGGGAGAGGTGTGGGGAATGGGGCATATTTTTAATGATGTATTAAAAAATACCCCATATTAGTAATATGTATTTGTTATCATTCAGGACAAAACATTCTCCTATTTGTCCTGTTAACCATATTGCATCATCCACCACTGGATTCCCTATATTATACAGTCCCATGCTTTGTACAATCCATTCAACTTGTACACTCAGTGGCTTTCATTTTTATCACAAACTTGTGCTGTCATCACCTCACACAATTTTATAACATTTTCATTACTTCAAAAGGAAAAATTCTTTACCCCCTTAGATACCCTATTGTCCCTTAGTATTGAAAAAATATCTTCTTGCCATTGCTGCAAAATATTACAATATTAATGGTAGCTATTATCCATAATTTAAATTAGTTGTAAATATTCCTGTGTATCACCATATCTTTTTTAATGTGTTTTTGGCCATTCCTGTTTCCTCTTTGGAGAAATGTTTATTGAAGTATTTTATCCATTTTTTTAACTGGGTTGCTTGCCTTTTTATCTTTGAAGTGTATGAGCTCTATATACAACATGGGTATCAAACCCTAATCGGATATGTGGTTTTGAACTATTTTCTCCAATTGAGTAGGCTGCCTTTCTTGGCAAAGTCTTTGGAAGAAAAAATAGTTTGATTTTGATTTCTCCTATTTTGGGTGTAAAGTTTAAGAAAATAATGCCTACCACAATGTCTTTTTTTCCCATCTCAATAATTAGCTTTTTTTTTCTTTTGAGAGAATCTTTAGATTATATAAATGTTACACTGAAAATATAAGTGGATTCCCATGTACAGCATCCCCTCCACCTCCCACACTTTTTGCCATTAACATCATCTTTCATTGTTGTGGTATATTTGTTACAATTGACTAACACATATTGAAGCCTTGGTACTAACCATGGTCTATAATTTACATTATGGTTTACACTTTGCACCATACAATTTTACAGGTTTTCACAAAATTATAATGGCCTGTATCTCCCATTGCAATGTCATGCAGGACAATTCCAATATCCCAAAAATAACCCATGTTACCTATTCTTCCCTCTTCCTCCCCTCAGAACCTCTCATGTCCACTGCCTTTGTATCAACATTACACATTCTTCCATAGCTAGAATAATATTAAGTCTACATTAGTACATAGTTGCATTCCCCTTTTATGTTTGTTCATTCCTCAGTCTTGAGGATGTTCATATGGTGATGCCCACATGTTTTCTGATTGAGAGGGGGCTTATAACCCATGGAGCAGATGAATAGAACTGTCTTGCTTGCCATTGTAGATACTCTCTGTTTTCTGGAATGGGCATTGCCCATTATCATCCTTTTGTCAGCTGTCCTGGGCAAGTCCAATGAACCGGAGAATAGGTGTTACAGCTCTGCTGAGATCCAGGACTCAACTAGCACATGAATATCCAGAAGATTTAAGTCTCTGAGACACCAATTTAATGGATATAGAGCAAATTATAGGTTCAAATAAAAGGGGTAGAAGAGCCATATATAGGGGAATTATAAATGAGTCTAACTCTTTTACATTGGGGATCATATATTCCAAGGTAAGGCCCACCGACAGGGTGCCAAATTCCTGAGAATGTCTGCCCTTCTTACAGTGTCTTGATGTCTCTAGAGCTCTTAGGAGACTCCCTGCTTGAGGTACTTTTTACTGTGGCAGTCAAAGAGATCCTCCTAGACAAGCATAAGCATAACCTCTGGAATGAACTTCCGACTCATTTTGAAATCTCTTAGCCATAAAAATTCATTGGACTTAATATCCCCCTCTTTTGCTCCAGGTTTTATTGCAAATATATTGAAGTTGGCATTTGGTAATAATCACTCGATAGCAAGGCAGCTTATCCCCAGAAATCATGTTCCATGACAGGGGAAAGGTAATGAGTTTATAAGCTAAGTTTTGTTTTGAGAAAGGCCACATTGAACAACAAGGAAGGTTTCAGGAGGTAACTCTTAAGTAATATATAATATTAAGCAAAGGTTCAAATTCATATAAACAAGTTTATAAGTACAACCATCAATATCAAGGGCCTAGCATAATGGTCTCTCCTCCTTTGCTAGGTACTGTCCATGTACTCTGGAGATTCTTGTAACTCTATTAGAAAATGTAGCAGGACTTCCCAGAATGGGAATTCATTACTCTTTCAGTTATTATGTGGGTCTCACCCACAGAAAAAACAACTCTTGATCACTTGAACATATTCCCATGCCTTAGAGGTATGTTCCAGGTGTACCACTCCACACAAATCCCTCATCACCAACATCCCAGACCAGTGAACTTCCCCTGCTACAGTTCTGACCTTTCTACAATCTAAAACCTCCCCAAATACAAAGCCAAAATTAAATAAAAATAATATGAAAATAAAAAAATTATAATCTTAAAAATAAGAAATAAAATACAAAGTAAAAAATAAAAAAAATTCTTTGTGTCTTTCATCACCATAAGATCTGTTATCCTTTACATACAATGACAACTTCTTCTGTATGTCCCTCAACTGTCTTCTTTTTTTTTTTAAACTGTAGATTACAGAAAAGTCATATGGAAAATATAGGGGATTCCCATACACCCCACCTCCTCCTGCTTTCCCACTGTCCCCTATTAATAACTTCTTATTTCAATATGGTACATTTGTTACAATTGACATACAAAATTGAAGCATTGTTAGAAGCCATGGTCAATGATTTACATTATGGTTTACATTTTGCACCTTAAATTTATAGATTTTGACAAAATGTATAATGGCCTGCATCCATCATTGCAAAATCATGCAGAAAATTTCCAATGTCCTCAAAATGCTTTATGTTCCATCTATTCTATTCTTCCTTTCCCCTCCCCTCAGAACCTATGGCAAACACTGAGTTTCAATTTTTGAAGAATAAGGTTCATAGTTACATGTTATAATATTGAGGGCTTGACATAGGGGTCATTTTCTTTTATTAAGCCCTGCATATGTTCTTGAGAGATTCTTGCCTCTCTTTTTGAGTACATAACAGGATTCCCCAGGATGGGAGTTTAGTATTTTCTTGTTTATTTTTTTGGTCTCTACCCACTGAGATAAAACACTATTACAGGATGAACAGATTCATATTCTACAGAAGCATGCACCAGTTGTGTCCTATCCCTTATATGCCCTTATCCATGATGCCCTACACCAGTATCCCACCTCTGCCATATTTGCCAAGAGAATATTCCCACCATTGTAGTTTTAACCAGAGGCCTGAAAATACCCAGATTTCACCTGTAGCTCCCTACCTCCCTCCCCCCATTTCCATGGATAGTCCAACCTAAACTCCTCCAACTTACTCCTCCTCACATTTCAGCACCATCAAACTCAATCACTGCACCACCGCCAACCCCATCCACTGCCCAACAACTCCCTTCCATCTTATCATAGGTTTTGCCCATATTGAGCATTGGCTCACCACACTCTACCTGCTTTCTATCTCATAATAACCTATCTTCCAGACTTTAGCTCTGTGAGTCTGCCCAATACACTTAGCTCATATCAGTGAGGTCATGCGATATTTGTTCTTTAGTTACTGGCTTACTTCTCTCAACATAAAGTCTTCAAGACTCATCAGTGTTGTCCTATGCATTAATCTGCATTCCTTCTTACAGATGAGTAATATTCCATTGTATGTATAGGCCAGGTTTTGCTTGTCTTTTCATATGTTCATGGACACTTGGTTTGCTTCCAATTTTGGGCAATAGAGAATAATACCACTATAAACATTGTTGTGCATATATCTGTTCATTTCCTTGCTTTCAATTCTTCTGAGTATATACACAGCAGTGGGATTGCTGAATCATATTACAGCTCTATAGCTATCTTCCTGAGAAACCACCAAGCTGTTCTCCACAATGGCTGCACAATTCTTCATTATTACCCACAGTGGATGAAGGTCCCCTTTCCTCCCCATGTTCTCCAACACTTATAGTTCTCTGTTTTGTTAATAGCCACCAGGCTAATGGTCTAAGATGATATTGCATTTTAGTTTTGATTTGCCTTTCCCTAATAGCTATAGATGCTGAGCATCTTTTCCTGTGTTTTCTAGCCACTTGAATTTCTTCTATGGAGAATTGTCTATTGAAATCTCTTGCCAATTTTTAAGTGGCTTGTTTGTCTTTACATTGTCAAGATATTGATATAAGATTTCTTTATATATGCTGGATATTAGGCCCTTCTCAGATAATGTTACCAAATATTTTCTCCCAATGAGTAGGCTGCCTTTTTCACATTCTTGATAAACAAAGGAAGCACAAAAGTTTGTTAATTTTGAAGAGGTCCCATACATCTATTTTTTGTTATTTTGTTGATCACAATTTGGGTGTAAAGTTTATGAAACATTTCTTACTACAAGATCTCATAGATGCTTCTCTATGATCTTGGCTCTCATATTTAGATATTTGATCCATCTTTACTCATTCTTTCAGATATTGACATCCAGTTTTCCCAGGACAATTTGTTGAAGAGGCTATTTTTCCCCAGTTGAATGGGCTTGGTGGCCTTGTTCAATATCAGTTTACCATATAAGTGAAGATCTATATCATAACTCTCAATTCAGTTCCATCAGTCAATATGTCTATCCTCATGCCAATACCATGCAGTTTTGACCATTGTAGTTTTAAAGTATGCAATAAACTCAGTTTGTGTGATGCCTCCAATTTTGTTTTGTTTTTCAATATGTTTTTTGGCTATTTGGTTCCTTTGTGGTTCCAAAAAATTTAATAATTACCTTTTCTAAATCAGTAAAAATGTTAGTGAAATTTGTATTGGGATTGTCTTAAATCTGTAAATCAACTTGCATAGGACAGACATCTTAATAATGTTTATTCTTGCATTCCATGAACATTGAATGTTCTTCAAGTTATTTAGGTCTTCTTTGATATCATTTAACAATTTTGTGTAATTTTCTGTGTACAAGTCTTTTACATTTTTAGTTACACTTATTCATAGATATTTGAATTTTTAGTTGCTATTTTACATGGAATTTTTTCTTGATTTCTTCCTGAAATTGCTCATTATTGTTGTACACAAATGTTAATGATTTTTGCATGTGCCATTTTATTGAACTTGTTTTACAGCTCTAGAAGTTTTGTTGTGGATTTTTCAGGGCTTTCTAGTTATAGAATCATGTCATCTGCAAACAGTGAAAGTTTTACTTCTTCCTTTCCAATTTGGATGCATCTCATTTCTTTTTCTTTCCTAAGTGCTTGAGCAAGTACTCCTACCACAATGTTAAATAAGAGTGGTGACAAGAGAAAAGCAATCCATCATATTCAAGGGAAGCTCAATAAGATTAAGGGCTAATTTCTCATCTGAAACCAAGGAGGCAAGAAGGCAGTGGTATAACATAGCTAAGATGCTAAAAGAAAAAAAATTACCAGTCAAGAATTCTGTATCCAGCAAAGTGGTCATTCAAAAATGAGGGAGAATTTAAAATATTCACATATAAACAGAAATTAAGAGAGTTTCTCAACAAGAAAACTTAACTTCCATAAATAATAAGGGAGTTTGCAGTTTGAAAGGAAAAAAAATAAGAGAGATGGTTGGAGGAGAGTGTAGGGAGGAATATTATTAGTAAGAATAACTTAAAAGATACAAACAGAAATAAAAAAATAATATGACATATATAAACCAGGGATGCAAGGAAGTTGCAAGTGAATAGCTGGAAAATGATTTTATATGCCAACAATAACCAAGAAAGGGTGGGAGTAAGTATATTAATATGGGACAAAATAGGCTTAATAACAAAACTATTATATGAGAAAAAATAAGTATCTTATATTTTAATAAAAAGGGTAATCTATCAAGAAGAAACAACAATCATAAATATTTATGCACCAAGCCAGTTTACCCCCAAATACATGAAGCAAACATTGGAAAAAAGTAAGTGGTGAAATAAATGCCTCTACAATTATAGTGGGGGACTTTAATACAACATTATCATCAATAGACAGTACATCTTGACATAGGATCAATAAAGAAATAGATATCTTGAAGAATACATAAGAGGAATGACACTTAAAGACATATACACAATATTACATCAACATACAACAGGATATATGTTCTTGTTGAGGGCCCATGGATCATTCTCCAGGATAGACAACATGCTAGGTCATAGAACAAGTCTCAAAAAATGCAGAAAGTTTGAAATTGTATGAAGAAATATCTCTGTCCAAAATGGAATGAAGCTGAAAATTAATAAGGGGTAGTGAACCAGAATAGGCACAAAGATATGGAAGTTAAAAAACACACTCCTAGATAATCAGAGGGTCAAGGAAGAAATTGTAAAAAAAAAAAAAATCAGTATCTACCTGGAAACACATGAAAATGAAAACACAAGTTATAAAAACCTACAGGATGCATTACAAACAGTGATGTGAGGGAAATTTATGGCCATAAATGTTTATATTAAAAAAGAAGAAAGAACTTAAATTGATGACCTAATTGCACACCAGGAAGAACAAGGAAAACTGCAACAAACTAAACCCAAAGCAAGTAGAAGGAAGGAAATAACAAGGAGTAGAGCAAAGTTAAATAAATTGATAATAAAAAAGCATTAGAAAAAAATAACAAAACCAAAAGCAAGTTCTTTGAGAAGATTAATAAAATTGACAAACCCTTAGCTAGACTAACAAAGAAAAAAAGAAAGAAGATGAAATTACATAAAATAAAAAATGAGGGAGGGGATATCTCCACTGATCCCACAGAAATAAGCAAAATCAGAAGAGGATACTTTGAAAAAGTACAAGGTGGATAATGTAGATAAAATGGACAAATTTCCAGAAACAAACAAGCAGCCTACTTTGATGAAAGAAGAAATTCATGAACCCAGCAGACCAATCACAAGTCACAAGATTGAATTAGTCATCAAAAACCACCCAACTAAGAAAAGCCAAGGATCAAATGGCTTCACAGGTGAAATCTACCAATCATTCTGGAAAGAACTAAACCCAATCCTGCTTAAATTCTGACAAAAAAGAGAAGTGGAAGAAACATTTTCTTACTCAATTCCATGAAGCCATCACCACCCTAATACCACAGACACATAAAGTTTCCACAAGAAAAAAAAACAACAAAAAAACCACTACAGACCAATTTCTTAAATGAACCTGGATAATAAAACCATCAACAAAATTCTCAAGATTGACAAATAAGGAAGGAATGCAACTATGGATTAAGTAGACTTATTATTCCAGCAATGAATGAACTTGTAACATTGATATAAAGGCAGTGACAGCCAGAGGTTTTCAGGGGAGGGAGGGAAGAATTGGTGTAAAATGCGGAAATTTTTTGTACATTGGTATTGTCTTGCATGACATTGCAATGATGGATACAAACCATTATACATTCTGTCAAAATTTATAAAATTATGCATGATCTATTGTGCATGATCAGTAACAATGCTTCAATATATGTTTACCAAACATAAAAAATATGGCATAGTCATGTATGATATTACTTAGAGGGGAAAATATAAGAGGGTGAGGGGGTGAGGGTATACGAGACTCCTCTATATTTTTTATGTGACTTTTTTGTAACCTAAAGCTTCTTTGAAAATCAAATGAAAAAAGTAAGACACTGGGAGGACATACAGAAGAAATGGTCACTGTACACAAAAGATGACATATCTTATGGCTAAAGAAAGACAAAATGCAACATTTTTTCTTTTGTATTTTATTTGTTATTTTTATATTATTTTTTAAATTATTTTTTGAAAAGATTTATTTATTTCTCCCAACCCCCTCATTGTTTTCACTTGCTGTCTGTTTGTTGTGTGCTTGTCTTGCTTTTAGGAGGCACCAGGAACTGAACCCAGGACCTCCCATGTGAGAGGGAGGCATCCAGTTGCTTGAGCTACCGCCACTCCCTGCTTTATTGTGTCTATTATTATGTTTTCCTCCTTGTGTCTCTTGTTGTGTCACCTTGTTGCATCAGCTCACCATGTCAACCCATCGTGTCAACTCGCTCTCTTGCTTGTCTTCTTTAGGAGGCTCTGGGAACCGAACCTGGGATCTCCCATGTGGTAGGTGGGAGTTCAATCACTTGAGCCACATCTGCTACCTTATTTTAAAAATTATTTTTATTGCTTTTATTTATTGAATTTTGGCTTTGTTTTGGGGAGGGTTTTGGGTGGCAGACTGATTGCAACTGCAGCAGGGGAGGATCATTGCTGTGGGTTTTGGTGGTGGTGGGAGGTATGGGAAGGGTTGCATCTGGGGCATGCTTATATGGCATATGAATGTGTTCACATGATTGTGGGGTGTTGTCTCAGTGGGTGGAGAAACACAAAATAACTGAGAGACTATTGAGTTCCTGTCCCAGGGATTCCTGCTACATTCTCTAGTACAGTGGCTAGAATCCCTAGAGTACATGGACAGGGCCTAGCAAAGGAGGACAGAAAAATACCTTAGATTCTTGATATTGATTCTTGTACTTATGAAACTCATTCTTGTGAAATTGAAACTTGGCCTTTTGTTGTTTATTTCTGAAGAGTTATCACCTAAAAACTTCCTTGTTGCACAAATATGGCCTCTTTCTAAGTCAAATTCAACATATAAACTCACTACCATTCCCCAACATGGGACATGACTTCTAGGGATTAGCTTTCCTAGCACCAAGGGATTATTATCACGTTCCAACTAGAGATTCACTTGCAATAACACCTGGACCAAAAGTGGGAAATATTAAATGCAAATTAGTTTTTATGGCTAAGAGATTTCAAAGTGAGTCTGGAGGACATTCTAGAGGTTATACTTATGTACATTTCAGTACAATCTCATTGACTGCCACAGCAAATAGTGCCTTAAGCAAGGGAGGCTCCTGAGGGCTCTAGAGACATCTAGACACTATAGGCAGGGCAGACAATCTTAGGAATTTGGCTCCCTGGCAGTGGGCCCTACCTTTGAATATATGTTCCCCAATGCAGTGGAGTTAGACTCATTTATAATTTCCCTACACAGAGCTATTCTGCCCCTTTTATTTTAACCTGTAATTAGCACTACACCCATTAAATATGTGTCCCAGAGACTTAAATCTGGCTGTTCATGTGCTAGTTGAGTACTGAATCTCATGTGAGTAACAGCCAATGCCCACTCTCCACTTTATCGGACTCACTCAAGACAACTAACCAAAGGATGATAATGGATAATGCCCATTCCAAAAAAAAACTCAAACAGAGTATCTAAAACTGCAAGCAATACAGTTCCTTCCATTTATCCAATTGGATCTAAGCCTCCTTTCAACTGGAAGCAGAATTGGCATCACCATCCCAAAACCCTCAAGATTGAAGATTGAACAAACATAAGGGGGAAATACAAGTATGGACTAAAGTAGACTTATTATTATTCTAATAATGGAAGAACTTTTAACATTAATATAAAGGCAATGGTCACCAGAGTTTCTAAGGGGAGAGAGAGGGAAGAATATATGTAACATGGGTGATGTTTGGGACATTAGAATTGTCATGCATGATACTGCAGAGGCCTATGGAAAGATTTCAAAGGGTATGTGAGCTTGAATTGAAAAAAAATCAACTTATTATCTTTATTTTTTCTGACTTCTAACTGAAATATAGCATTTCCTTCACTTATGAATGCATGTAATAAATTACAGTAGTATTCATTTCATATCACAATACAGTTTTTGCATATCTCTAAAAATCACTTACACCCATCCATACTTCAAAATTATGGTAGTTTTTAGACCCAATGCTAGTTGAGTGTCATAAAACTATCTCCTACTACATTCTGTGAAGGAGTTAGTGTTTTTCACCTGAATGGAAAAGGGGTCGGTAGAACAAAAAAGGTTAAAAATACCTTATACAGGGGATTATACATTTTGTCAAAACCTGTAAAATGGTGTAGTGCAAAGTGTAAAATATAATCTAATCTAAAGATCATGGTTTTTGCAATGCTTCAATATGTGTTCATCAACTGGAACAAATGTACCACATTAATGAAATATGTTGTAATGGGGACAAGTGTGGGAGGGGCGGGGATGGGTTATATGGGAGTCCCCTATATTTTCTATGTAATATTTACATAATCTAAAGCTTTAATAAAATAAAATAATAAAATAAAATAAATAAAAGGACATAAAAATAATCAGTTATGATGAATGCAAACCAGATCAGGCTGGATCCTATTCCAATAAGACTGGTGTCCCTAAAAAAAAGAAATTTGGTCACACAGAGAAACAGGGGAGAAGGCTATATAAAGAGGAATCAGAGACTGGAGTTATGCTGCCATAAGCCAAGAAAAGTCAAGTAGCTAGTAACCTCCAGAATCTAGGAAGAGAAAAGGAATGAAAATTTTCTAGTGCCATCAGGAGAGCATGGTTCTTCTAGGAGTTTGTTTATAGAGTTTTAGCCTGTAAAACTGTGGAACCATAAATTTATGTTGCTTTAAGCCACTGAGTTTGTTATCATTTTGAATAGCATCACTAGGAAGCTAACACAAACAACATGACCAGAGGATTTATGTTTGTTTGGAAGTTAGTGAAGTGGAAACTATGGCATCATAACAACTTCATCAAGGCCTGTTGCATAACTAATCTAAAAAATTCCCTGAGACACATAGATATGAAAGAATTAGAAGTACTACATCTGAACTAATTATCTGTCCTTGACTGTAGGATACCTTGCCTACTATTCACAACTACCCTGGAATTGAAGTGGCATAGTGCAGCCAAACAGCCACAGAAGCCACTGACTTTATGGCACCTTTTAAATTATAGTTAATTATATCATTTTTGGCATTGGTTCCTCCCTATCTTCCTACCAGCAATTTTTCTTTTTTTTCCTAATAAAAAGAAAGTCCTTTTATTTCCCTTTGTTAAAAGGAAATTCTACCATGCTTCCAGTCATCATTATTGTCTCTATGATGGCTGTCAGTCTCGTTTCAACATAATATATAAGTTGCCAAATTCTTTAAACCAGTACCAGTTATTGAAACCTAACAAATTTAGCCACACCTCTGCTGTGCCTTGAATTTTTTTTCAAATCAATTTTGATATATATTAATGAAGCATAAATCCATCCAAAGTATACAATCAATGATATTCAGTGTAAACACATAGCTGTGCATTCATCACTTCAATCATTCTTAGAGCACTTCCATTATTCCAAAAACAATAAGAAGAACCAAAAAAAACAGAAAAAGAAAAAAAAAACTCATCACCTGTGCTTCCCATGCCATACATAGCTACTGTTCTTTTTCCTTCTTTCCAGAATATTGGTATTGATATTTTATAAGAGCAGTCTTATATATCCAATATCACCCATATTTGTGTTTTACCTGATGTTTTACTGTCTTATACAGTCCCATGTTACAGCTTTTAGTTTTCTTTCTAGTAATATACATGACCTTTTTTTTCTAGTAAGATATATGATCTT
Organism: Cabassous unicinctus; assembly: GCA_029593785.1. Classification (NCBI taxonomy): domain Eukaryota; kingdom Metazoa; phylum Chordata; class Mammalia; order Cingulata; family Chlamyphoridae; genus Cabassous; species Cabassous unicinctus. The sequence goes on from JAQZBX010010086.1 coordinate 36,542, forward strand.
TTCCATTTCAACCATACAAACACCATGATATGCTTTCACCATTTCTATTCATTTCCAAAGATTTAAAAACAACCTTCTCATCAATTCTGCACATATTAACCCTCAGCTTTTCATTCTCTATCCTCCTTCTATTTTCTGGTGACCAATATTCTAATTATTAACTCCATGAGTTTACACATTATGTTTAGTTCATAATAGCACAATCATATGATATTTGTCCTTTTGTGTCTGTTTGCTTCACTCAATGTAATGTCCTCCAAGTTCAACTATGTTGTTATATGTTTCACAACTTACTTTCTTCTTGTCACTGCATAATATTCCATTGTGTGTATACACCACAATGAATAGATGAACCAACTGTGCCTTGAATTTTAAAGGAGGGCCTATTTGAAGTTGGACTATCCATTCACATTTCTGCTAATTTTGCAACAATATCCCATGAGAAGATACTCAAAACATAACTGTCAAGTAATTTGGCCAGGATCTTAAGACAACTGTAACTTTTAGGGAAGAGAGAGGTAGAGGAATATATTCCTCATTATTTTTTCTAGACAGCAGCTATGGTATCTTTAAGAAAAATAATGCTATGATCAATTTCTTACCATATCCAGATTTTGATAGTCCCATCTACACAAGACTACCCAAAGCATGTCATCCACCAATTTCATTCAGCTTCAATATATCATAAGTTCAGCACAATTTCCCAAAATATCTCAGTGTGGAGCTAGAAAGAAATCCACCCTTGTTGCTGTATTTCAAGGATAATTTCCTTATTTAATAAGAATAAATTAGAATTACCATGATTTCATCAAATTTGTCATTCTACAAAAATATACTCTACAAAAAGATTGTAGTTTAATATGCTTAGAATTTCTAAAATTTATTTTTTAACATTTTAAATCTCTTCCAGTCTTGTCCAAAAATGGTATAATTTGTGTAAGACTTAGTGAGAAACACACTAATTCTAGCAAGACAGAATTTCTTTCTTTGTTTGTTTTAAAAGCAATTTTATTGAGATATAGTCACATAATGTGCAATCCATCTAAAGTGTAGTTTTCGTTTTATCACAGAGTAGTACATTCATCACCACAATCAATTTTAGAGCATTTTCATTAATCAAAAAGCAAACAAGCATCTATCTCATAGCAGTCACCCCTCAAACCCTCTATCCTTCCCCTGCAGTGCATAATCTGTAATCTAATTACAGCAAGGCAGAATTTGAGTTTCACAGTGGTTCCTCTAATACAGATATAATACTAATATCCAACCTGTTTGGTGAAGACAATTAGTTCAACTTAGAGAAGAAATATTAAATAAATATTTGATTTTCAGGTACATAAAATGAACAATTGTTAGAGATTTAAAGATCTACTTAATTTTATGTATTTCATTTAACAATCCAATGATATTTTTATACAATGCTGATTATACTTGTTTCTTTCATATCACATATAAAGAAAGCTATTGAGAATAAAGAGCAAATATCAAATATGTGCAATTATTACTTCTTTTCATTATGTGCAATTATTACTTCATTCATTTTTCAGTATTGTATGGATTTTATTACTCTGTTTAAATCAAAGTAGCAGATATTTGGTCAAAAACTACTATGAATATGTTTGTTAAGTTGTAGAAGGTATATATTGAGACATTGCTGAGATATGAAAAAGGTACTTGATCCCAAAGTATGTTATCTAAAAGTGCTTATAATTTCTAGCTTTTAAAGGAAAGCTATGGGTGATAATGTTATATTTTAATTAATCTTTGAAAATAGCTAATAGAGCAATGACAGTCCGGAAAAGGAAAGAACCTTATACCTTTGAATAATATAAGATTGTTTTACTAGTGATATGATAGTTGCACTTAGTTTATAAAGAAAGGGCAGAATGTGTTTAAGAGGAAGAGAGAAGATATTGAATGCTAGAGGGTGAATAGTCAGGGAATGCAACAAATAGGTGGATATTTCCTGTTATAATAGAACATAAAGAAATGTAATCACCAGACTGGGGGCTATTTTAGGAAGCACTGGGAATGCAGAGTTGGAGAATATTAAGGAGAAAAGTATATATCGTTTCTGACTTGTATTACATACACAGTGGTCCAGGGAGAAACGTGAATTTCTAGAGGTGGGAGGATAAGAAAATAAAGTGAAATTGTGAGTAATCCACAGTCAGAAATGACAGCTCTTTATTCACACAGAGTGCAAGTGCTGAGCTTCAAGAAAGAGCAGAACTTAATTTTGGCAATTTTATTCTGAGTCACTCGAAAAAATTGATAAAAATAGCAAACTTACTCTTATCCAATTAGAAATTATGTTCAAAGTGTGTACCTGGTAGAAGATGGTACTTTCAGTTTTGTATGTATTGAGATTAGGATGATGGTAATACATCAAATGATATCAGAGATACAGAAAAGTATGGCTGAACTTAGAGGGACAGGTGTAAACAAGAATGGATGTGGTCACGGAAAAAGAGAGAAGTGGAAAATATAGAGTAAATGGAAACTTATAAGAAGAAGAGTACAATGATATAGTAAAGATGCTTATGAGGATAAGCAAGTAGACAATTAAGGTAAAGAAATTAGAGGAATAGCTACAGATAGTTTGCTATAAAAATAAAATAAGCATATATAAGTATAAATGGTATAGATAATACAGATGCTAGAGATGACAGCTATAGATAAAGATAGATATAGTTATAGATACAGGTTTAGCTCTCTCTGTGGATATGGACATAGATGATGTGGTCACAGGTTCCAATTTACATAAGACCGGTCCAGTATATACCATTTAACCCAGGGAAATATCTAGTCACTGTTTTACTCTTAAAAATGTCTATATTTGGATGATAAATTTTTTGTGATCCCAAAGGATTGAGATATGCATAACTATAGGTGTATGCAGTGTGTATGTACAATAGTTTGTAAATTCCTGAGTACACCTAGGTATGTCTACATCATCTATCTAGATAGAATTATTTTTCTATGAATTATTCTAATTCCTCCTATGGATAAATCTAAGAAATGTGCTAATTAATTTTGTCAAAATTATGTGAGCTGTAAACATGTTTTATGACATAAAAATTTTCTAAGTTCCCCTTTAACCTCTGTATTTCTCAAGCTGTAGATGATGGGGTTTAACATTGGAGTGATAACTACATACAGCATTGAGATAAGCCTGTCTCTGGCGGGGGAGTGATGACTGGAGGAATGGTGGATATATGTAAATATTGCTGTGCCATAAAACAAATAGACCACCAGGAGGTGGGAAGCGCATGTGGAGAAGGCTTTGCACTTCCCTTAAGATGACGGGATCTTCAGGATGGTGGATATAACGTAGATATAAGAAATAAGAGTTATCAGAAAAGCACTGATCCCTAATATACCTGTGATCACTAAAACAACCATCTCTGCAAGGTAAGTTGAAGAACAGGAGAGTGCCACCAATGGCGGGATGTCTCAATAATACTGGTTAACCTGATGGGACTTACAGAAAGACAGGCAGAATGTCAATTCTGTATGCAGAAGGGAAATAAGCAATCCTGCTGCCCAGGTTCCAGCCATCAGCTGGGCACAGCATACCTTGGTCATGCCATGATGAGGGTGTAACGAAGGGGGAAACATATGGCCATATACCAGTCATAAGCCATGAGGGAAAGTAGGAAGACCTCGGTCCCTGCCAGGGCCACCAGAAAATAAAGCTGCAAAGCACACCCAACAAAAGAAATGTTTTGCTTCATAGTCAGGAGGTTGTCAAGCATCCTGGGAACAGTAGCTGATAGGCAGAATATGTCTAATAGGGACAGATTTGCCAAGAAGTAATACATATGTGTGTGCAGCTTTTTCTCAATCCCAATGGCGAGGAGAATGGTACCATTTCCCATCAAGGTGACCAGATAAATGAGAGCAAAAACCACAAAGAGAGGATAGCGCACCTCGGGGAAATCAGAGAGACCTATGAGGATGAATTCATTCACGGTAGTGAGATTGTCGATGTCCATCTCTTCTTTCCACAAGGCTCCTTCTGGAGCAAATGAAACCAAAAGAGGTTAAGATAAAAACTTAGGAGCCTAGTGAGAGGAACACTTGGAAAATAGTTTGGGAATGGTTGATGATGAATTGTGTTGACCCTATTTTAATTACAAATTTCAGTTATTAGAATTATTGATAAAAGCATATAATGCAGCTATTATGTTTCTAGGAATATTCATGCTCAGTTCCTTACCAAGAAACATTGCTGATTTTTTCCTTTTTATATGAACATTAACATATTTTATTTTCAAAATGCATACCTTAATAGACATTAAATACAAATTTTAAACAAATTAAATTTAGTGTATGTAATATAAATAATGCCTAGTTGGTAATGTCTGCATGTGACCACAAAAATAGATATATTTGCATATATATGCAACTCACTTTCCCCTAAAGCGTAAATATTTGACAATATGGGGTTTCTAATTTTTATATGTTCTCATTTATTCTTGTTTTATTTTCTAATTACATTTTATTAGACCATAATAGCCCAAATATCTGAATATTTATGATTATTTACAAAAAGCATTAATTTACTTGAAAGTCTGAAACTGATACTTATGTACATGTCTTACTGACACCTTAAAAACTAATATCTTTGTTGTATTTTTAAATTTTTATGTTTGTTTAAATTTTTATGTTTTTCTATTTTTCCTCACTTTGTAAATATAATGTAGATATATGTGTCATAAAGAATGTCACATAGAAGAAAGAATTGATTATAAAGATAAAAAGGAATATAGAAAGCAATTTAAAAATCCATAGGCAGAAACTTAAAGTTCAATTATCAATGGTACAAAAAGATAAACAACACAGAAAAAAATCACAACAGGGTTCCTTAAAGGTTGATTTTCTTTTAATAATTGTGTGTGTGTGTTTTCACCTAATATTAACTATTTGCCATATATAAAGAAAGTTTGAAAAATCACAAAAACACAAGAACAGAGTTTTAGAAGTAGTTTTCCATAAAAGGTGAATAAAATTAAATTTTTTGAAAAATGTGAAATAATGTACAAAATGGTTGTTTGCAGTTAAGCAAGGTGTGCATGATATATGGAAACACAGATGATATATTACAAACTTGGAAAAAACTAATTCTGTTTTTTTTTTAATCAAATGTTCATGATAGCAATGTCAAATTAAAATTTTTTTAGAAAATAAAATACAAAATCAGTTGCAATGGTTCCTCTACACTATGACTCACCCCTCATTTCTTTTACCTGGTAGAAATTCTTCAGTATTTCTTAACTCAGATAAAATATATATAATGCAATTTTTTCCACTAGAAATATTGAAATAGGAATTACTGTAATTCATTGGATAATGTTATTAATCTTTTCTTAATGGCATTGTTACTATTGCTATCCTTTCCTTTTTTAAAAAGACTACCAGATCTGTGTCCCACTTGAGAGAAAGCTCTTTTCAGTGATACAGTTGAAATAATGAAACTTTGCAAAGAAATTTATTATAGAAAGCACAAAATGCTTAGATAATATTACTCAATGAACAAATCTTTGCTAACAAGTGAATGAAGATTGAAGCAAAGGAACATCTGCAGCATTAATTCTCAACTTCTTAAATGTTTAAGGTTCTACAAAGTATTTTATATGATATTTTAATACTTTGGAAAGATAATAGTGAATATAAAAAATAATGGCACTTTTTAACAAGAAACATTAATCTTTTGAGAGAGTAAATACAACTTTTATATTAAGTACTCATTTTCCTTTACACCCGCACTTACTATTTTGACTTAATTTTTCTAAACAAGGATAATAAGAAATATGTCAGTACCTCACACAAGGTGGTTTCTAGATCAGGCTACATGAACAACATGTATCCTCAAGAAATGAAAATACCTTTTACTTAAATTTCACCTTTGAATGTAAAAATTTAAGTCAAAATTCTGGTTTCAGCACATAAAACTCAGAATTTTTTCATATGTGGAGGGAACTTATTTAACAAACCCTTCCTTTCGAAGCAAACATAATTAAATCTCAGTTATTTGCCACATAATTAGAAAAATAGAGGAAATATTTTTGTTAACAATTTATTGCTCAGGAAAAGATTCTGTTACTTCCCTTATTAACCCTGTGGATTGATAGCTTATTTGCTCTAGAAATAAAAAGGCCTTATAAAGTTCAGTCTCCCAAACTGCTGTGTGAGATTACTAGGTGTAACTAAGCATATAAATACATGAATTATACATATTGAAGTCATGTATTTAAATAGTTATAAACAGCCAAATATTTAAGGAGTATCCAGAGCAAGAGGTGTATGGCTAGGATTAGCCTTACATTGGAAATTAACCAGGAATTAAGCTTTCTTATTTTATATGTGTCACTTACATGTTTACATATGGTCAAAGGCAAAAGTAACATAGATGGATCTTCTACCTCTAACAAATAGTTGCTTCAATTTTTCACTATACAGAGAAAAAGAAAATTATTTCATTAAGCAAAACTATAAGTAAAAATCTTAGATATCAAGATAATTCAAAATTTATAATTTAATACAACAATAACAAGAAAATCTTACAATTAAAATTTCTTTGAAAAAATAAATTATTAATTTTAAGAAATACATTACTAAAGAAGAGTTTTTTCACATGTGTTTAATCCATTGGATCAATAGCTGGTAAACTAGAGGAAACATAAAAAGCCTTTCTAGGATGTAATTGCTCCCATGCTTTGTGAAATCCTTTTTGACTATTATTATCTTTGACATATAAATCAAGCTAGAAATATAAATCAAGAATGGGTCAGAAACTGCTATAGATACAACAGAAATTTACATACAATGGTATTAGTCACAGTTGTGTGGAATGAATGTTTCTTCAGACTGGAACAATTTTCATACATTCATTTAGCCACCCACTCTAATATTATTCAGATATATATCTTACCTAATTAATATTTGATTTTAACACATATCTTAGATTTGTAAATTATTACACCACACCATATAAGCATCTTTACAAGTACTAAGTTTTTTACCTTAGAAAATCCAAAATTTAAAGAAGAGTTTCCTTGCTTCTCAGTTTCAGAGATTTCATTACAAATACAAGATTTCAACAAGATGAAAATAAAATGATCTAGCAAAAAATACATCATTTAAGAAAAAATATAGAAAGTTCATATTGGAAATTATTTTATAATTTATATTATGCTTCCTTTCCCCTTAGGAGTAGCAACAATTAAGAATCTTGAGTGAATATGCATCTTTTCTTGTTAAAACTGAAGTACTATCAAGCTTTTAATGGGTACTTATTTTATATATAATCAATTAAATATTTTGAAAAATAAATGTAAATTGTAGAAGAGTGATATTTTGTTTCTTTTAATGTCTTGAGTAAGACACAGCCAATTTTTTTTTCAGGAATTTTATTGGCAGACAAAAGTAAATAATTTTATGTCATTAAGATAGTTTTGCTGGAACGAATAAAATTTTCCCAAAAATATTATTATACAATAAATTAGCTATAAAATTTGATTTTTCATGATAGATAAATTTAACACTATTTTTATGATATTATTACATATTTTATGTTGTTAATATTATTTACAATACACCATGAAAATTTTGCTGTTGCAGCCCTTTAGTACCAAATGTGTAGGATTTTTATCTTAATTTAAAATTCAACTCCTAACATGATTTTCTAGCAATGCATTGATATCTAGGTCCTTGCGATTATCACAAATTAATTATTTTACTTAAAATTACACATGCTTAAATATATATTTTAAGAAGACAGGAGCTCAAGCCAATTTTTTCTTTTCTTTACCTAATTGTTCTAGCTAGAATTTCTACCACAAAGTTAAATAACATTGGTGAGAGTGGGCATCCTTGTCTTATCTCCAATCTTAGAGGGAAAACTTTAGGTCTTTCACCATACTATAATGTAAGCTGTCTGTTTTTGCTATTTGTCCTTTATCCTGTTGAGAAAGATTCCTTTTATTTCAATCTTTTATCAAAAAAGGATGCTGGATTTTGTCAAATGCTTTTTTGCTTCAATAGCGATGATCGTGTAGTTTTTCCGCTTTGATTTGTTAATGTGGTATATAATGTTAAAGGCTTTTCTTGTGTTGAACAACCCTTGCATACCAGGGATTAAATCCACTTGATCAAGTTGTACAATTATTTTAATACGATGTTGGATTTCCAAGTATTTTGTTGAGGATTTTTGCATCAATATTCATAAGAGAAATTGGTCTATATTGTGTTTTGCTTGTAGTATCTATACATGGATTTGGTATTAGGATGATTTTGGCCTCATATGTTGTCTCTCTGACTGATGGTCAGAGAGGTCTCTCCGACTGATGGTCGGAGGCGATTTCCCC
>JAQZBX010010087.1:0-44915 GCA_029593785.1 Cabassous unicinctus
GAGCATTGAAAGCAGTAAATATCTTGATAAAAATAAAATACTATTTTCTTCCTAATTTTTAAAAAAGCAAATATAACTGGTTGAGACTGCACTACAAGCTTCTCATTCTTTTGGGACCAGAAGGTAGACCAGGGCTCATTCTTCTCATGACCATGGAACAAATACAAAAGAGTTAGCTCAATTGGACAAGTACATTTCAAGCAACTGCTTGCAACCCATCTACTAATATCATATTGACCAAAATAAGTCATATGGCTGAGCCTAATATCTACGAGTAGGCAAATACAATACACCTTTTGTGGGAGGACTGCAAAATATGTTTGAAAGGGCTTGGATTGTTCTTTCAAATTTGTTCATTATTACAGAAGCAATACTGATACACTATAGAAAATTAGAAAATGAAGACAAACAAAAACAAAATTAAAAAAAGCCTATTTCTGCTACCCAAAGATCACTATAATGACAGTTTTGCACATCCCTATGTGCATATGTGTGTATGTATGTGTCCATATGTACAAAAAATGAACATGTGATGTAATGTGATGTGTTGGAGAGAAGAGGCAAAATTAATCTACTCTCCTGTGATCAAAAGCAGATCAGTGGTTCATTTGGGAGTTTGTAGTGGAATGCCTCTCTCCCACATCGGAGGTTCCGAGGATTGAATCCCAATGAAGAGAGGAGGAGGAGGATGAGAAGAGAGGGCAGGAAACTGACACAGAGAGTTGCCAATGAATGGACACAGAAACAGCAAAAACGATGGTGGGGGGGTTAAAAATGGATAAAAGTAAATAAATAAATAAATCCTTTAAAAAATGTATTGGGGAGGAAGATACGGACTATAGTTAGTAGTAATACTTTGATGATGCTCTTTCATGATTTGTTAACAAATGTTTCACAACAATGCCGGGTGTTTGGGGGGGAGGGGCTGTGATGTGTGGGAGCCCTGTATGATGTTATACATGTTTGTTTTGTAGGTTCACAATGTTTACCGAACATTTATAGTTTATGTATGTTCATATATGAATGATATACTTCAATAAATTGCTTTAAAAAAAAGAAATACTCTTCAGTAATTAAAATCAACACATATTATCTACCTGTATCAATGTGTATAAATCTCCGATGTATAATGTTGAATTAAAAAAAAATGAACTGCCACAAGATACATTCATATGATGCTATTTATATACATTGTAGAAACCTAAAATGATAGTCCATGTAGGAACCTAAATGATTGTGAATGGATGTAAAACAAAAGGAAACACATATGAATGACAGCCATCAGCGTCATGCAGCTAGTCACCTGTGGATCAAGCAGGAGGCCGAAGCACGGAGGCATGGAGCACTGGCTGTTTCTTTAACATTTTATTTTTAAATGAAATTTGTTGATATGAAACAAATAGGGAAAATATTAATATCTCTTCAATTATGAGGATTGGTAGATATATGGATATTTTGCATAAATTTATATTTTTCTCTATCTCTAAAGTATTTCATGATTAAATTAAAAAATTAAACATTTAAGGCATGATTCTAAATTGTACTTCTCTTTTCTCCAAAAGCTCACTACTAGTCTAGTTTACATGTATCTATGGATGGTTATTTATCCTTTATTAACTTGGAGCTACCTTTATTGACAGAAGCTGGTAATGAGATGAGAAATTTTCATGGAGAGTGGATTAGTGGTGGCATTAAAACACTTAAATTCTTAAATATTTGTTTGATGTGCCTCTCTCAGAAATGGACAACTAAGGACACCCCAGCTATTTGGGGTCCTACTTTGGACAGGACATAAAAGAATTCTTCTGATTGACATATATTTGATTTGTCAGTGAATTATTCTATCGTTGGATGCACAGAGCTATTTTTTTCATAGTTTGCTAGTATAACTTATTCAATTGTATTCTGCGTAGTTAAACAGTTTTGGGGATTGATTTTCAGTGAATATTGGCAAAACTTTTCATGAATAGAATTGGCCTGAGGTCAGACCCAAAGTCATCAATAATGAGAAAGTGATGTTCAACGGAGAGTTCTTATTTGGTGTTTTGTCTAACCCCTCTCACACTGTGGTCTCAATTCTACCAGATGTTAAAATCTTTTCTTGATAAAATGGCAGTTATTGGAAGAGCCTTGATAATTCTTAAGGCATTAGGATACCTTTTACTTTTTGGTGCATTTTAATAAAATTGAAGCAATTATGTGGAAGGTTTTCAGAAATTTTGTATAATATATGGATAAGAGTATTAATAAATGAATTAAAATACCCTCTGCATTACAAGTGGTAAATGTTATTAGTGATGAATATTCTAATATCAACTGTAAAATGTCTAATATGGCCATTTTATATTAATATTTATATGTTATCTTATGACTATAGCACCAAAGTACACACAGACACACCTTACATTATTTGAGTTGTAATTATAGTGAACATTTTATAGGTAGTAAAATATATTTACTATTCTGCTTCACAGGCACATATTGTATTGTAATGTCAATTTTATATTCTATTGATTGGCTAGAGTGGCTAAGATATGATTTAGCTAACCATTCTCAACCTTAAGTTTTCTTTTTAAATCAGACAACTTTATTTTTAAATACAACAGTATTTCATCAATATAGAAATCTGAACTATTTTAGAGAAGTCAAATTTTTCCAAATGATAGGCATCCTAGTGCCTCCAATTTTTGTATTTTATCTGTTATGAATTAAAATAGTTCTAAAATGCTTCATACCCTTTTAATCATTCTCAAAATGCATATGCTGAACACATCCTCTTTTCACATGATCGGTTAAGCAGTCATAATTTGTACTGTTTAGATTAGCAATTCTGTTCTGTTTTTTAAATTTTTCTTTTGCCTTTGCCTTTGTCAGGTTTTTAGATGTCACTTTTGATGTGATTGTTGCTAATTCTATCCAGAGCTACCTAGCTCCCCTTATGTTTGCTACTAATTTACTTTGGACTGAAGGAATAGATAGAAAATATTATTACAGTTATACATTAGTAAGTGTCCAATGGCACTGATTGAGAAGAACATAAGAAGTAAATATCACACAGTATTTGGCACTGTTTTTCATGTCAACTTTTTGACTTCCATGTTCAGAGATTGCATCAAAAAGCTTTGAAAAGGTATGTTTTATGTGACAACTAAAAGAAGTTTTGAAACCGCTTTATTTATTTATTTTTGTATAGATCTTTGGCTTAGATTGCCTTTTAATAATCACTATTCAGCTACCTGCAGTGTGTATAAGTAAACAGTAACCTTCCAACTGTTAATACAATGTCTTTATAGGAAAATTGACAAAATTGCTATTTGTTTGACAAGACTCTTGGAGCTGTGGGTATCAAAAACCTAACTGTCATTCTCACATGGATATGGGCCTTGCATTTCCCAAGGAAATTCATACTGCTTTTACATAATTGTAAAATACTCTTCAAACAGAATTCAACCCCCGTTTGATACCTTCTCCTCTCATTGTGCTCTGATAGTTCTAGAAGTGAGATATCACCAACATCAATTATTTTCTCCATGACAAGCTACCACTTTAACAAAGCCTTAGCTTTAATAGAATAGCTTATTATCTTATTCTCATTGTCCACTGATTGGTCTAAGAGTAGGTGCACAACCCAGTTCTAGACTCTGACACATAATTGGAAATCTGCAGGTGGGGTTTCAATTTCCAAATAAAGAGACAATGCTGTATTTGAAAAATTTCTATATCACTCTGCCCATTTACTCCTGTCCTGATTATGAATATTATGCCTATATATGCAGCAGCCATTTTGCAACCATGAGGTTAAAAGTCAACATGCTGAAGTTTGTTAAACTAGATGAACTTAAGATAATCCATGAACTTCCTGCAATTGTATAGAATTGCTTGTGTGTGTGAATATGTCCATTGTTCTAAGAAACTGACATCGGATTCTGAAAGAAAAACATAACTATGAAATGTTAAAAACATAGCTTTGAAATACCCTCTCAGGTAACAGCCATTATCATGTGAATATGTTAGAGATCAACAAATTAGCATTTAACTAAGGCCTTGAGAAAGAAATCTCTTAATTGTGGGATGTCTAATAATAAGTGTGCAGCTGCCCTTCCTAATTGAAAACATTTACTATGCATCCATTGCCCGATTCAACTAATGTAAAATACAGAAAGCCCACTCCAATGAAAGTTTGCCTTTAAAAATGGTGGAATGCAATGCTAAAGAATTCACAGTGAAATTATGTGTATCTCTGGAGGCAATCCCTTTTGCATGGCAATGTGGCAACACATTTAAAGGACTCAAAACAAATTTCATACCATTTAAACCATTCTCCTTCTGAATATGTACCCTAAAGACAAATCAGACATTAAACCCCCCCCCCGCCACACACACAACACACAAACCATTTACAAGAATATATTCATTTAGGCGTTAATCTGTATCAATTGCTTATGAACTAAAAATGTCATCTTGAGACAGCATTGCTGATTTGACAACTAGAATGATTTAGCTACTAGTATTGTTAAAAGTTGTCTCTCAAGCAAGATGAATTAGGTGAGCAAATAATAATAATAACCCTACTACTCTGCTTCTAATGAATATGCCTTGAGAGTAAATAAAGCGTGACAATATAACATGCAGCTTTTGCTTTAATAACCTTGGAGAGGATACACCAAGAGGTATAGACCTAGTGCTGAAAGTGGGGAGAGATGGATAATTGATAAGCAGCAACTTTCTGCTAAATTAGATGTTACACTGAATGCTAATTAAACCGTTTGGCTTTCTCTCAACATCCCAGTCCTTTATTTCTTTATTGAGTTGCTGGACAACCTGCCTCTAGACATTTTGTTATAGGTGAAAAGTAAACTACATTTAATAAGGCCACTTAGGCGTATTTTCTGTTATTCACATTCCATCAGATTGACGAACTACAGTCTAAAATTATTTTTTAAAATCTTTTCCATTTCCAGATGATCTTGCATTAGAAAGACCTTGCCCTTCAGAGAATTCCAAGTCTGCAATTGTCTCCACTGGAGGAAATCCATCAGGAGGGAAACAGTCAGTATTTTCTGGAGCCAAACATCTTAAGTATCATCAATAAATATATATTAAGAAAACATTGAAATTGTGAAACTACTAGCCATAAAAAACACAGTGGTCACCACCCTCAGTATTTTATAAGTAAATGAAAGCCAAGAGGCAGAAAGCAAAACGGTATTTTATGCTGAAGATTGCAGGCAATCACAAAGCATGTAAATGTGGAAGGAGCAGGAAAAATCTGGATGCAATCAACTTAGCATATTAAATACTGCTTAGAATTCTCTGTAGGAGAAAGGAAGGAATGTTTATGAGATAAAATTGTTTTCTTGGAGGGGGTTCATTATGAAATGCCAATTCCATAGCAATGCTTTCGGACACTACAAGCTGGAGGGTAATAGTTGGAATTAAATTTTTAAAAATCAAAAGGGGCATAGTTTAGATTCTTTTTAAATTCATTCATGTCAAGTTCTGAAAACCTGGGAATATTACAGTGGCCTAAGAAAGAAATAATCACTGTGATTTTTTTTCCAAAGTAAAGAAAATTAAAACTCTCTACTACAATATATAGGCATACAGGAAATATCATTTGTTAAACTACTATCTTTTAATCTACCAAATCGTATTTTATTAACGATTTTGACTTTTTGTTCCAACAGAAGAGAAAAAAATGTAAGGCTAAGGTATCATATGATGTGTATGGTTTAACCAAAGGAAATACTAATATGAAAAGATGCCAATGATACTTGCATGTTCATGTCAACAAGATTGAAATCCTCCCTGGAGTTTGTGAAGTAGCAAAAATATTCACATTTTAAAGTTCCTTCTATTTCTAATACTGATTAACTTATGGTCCATAATTAATCATTTGATAATAAAGTTATCAGATTTCCTGATTGTCGTAGTATAATAAATCTTAATATAAAAGTTCTTAAGGCAAAAATAAAAAAAGATAGAAAGTATCAGTCCAAGAGTACAGGGTTACCAGGCTTTAGACAGAACATTGTATACAACATTTAACTGAGAGTCTATCCAATTACTACCTTTTGTGCCATGTGCAGGCACAAAGCGTGGGAAGCCTTTATGGGATAATTATTTGAAAGAGTCAAGACTAAAGTGATATTGCAATTTATCAAATCCTTTGGAGGACTCTTATCTCTATGTAAAGTTAAACTGAGTGATAGATATAAAGTTTCTATTAGTATTTAAAATTAGTATGTAGACAATGAAATTTACATACAAAATACCATGGATATTAACAGATACTTTTAGATATTATTTTAATTATTACTATGATTAGTAATAATTACTAATAATTATTAGTAAAATTACTAAGAAGTGGAAGCAGTGGAAAATTTCTGTGGACTAAAACTGGAAAATTTAACACTGAGTTGATCAATAAAAGCTGTAAGAAACCACATGCTTGAGAGACTATTTAAATATGAAGCCACAGACAATTCTTTCTTTTTTCAATTTTCTGGAAAGATTTTTCAAATATATTATAAGCTAAATCAGTTATCCATGCTATTAGACAATTTTTCTCTAACATCAATTTTAATTACCAAATAAGATATAATATTTGTAGAAAACAGAAAATAGAAATAAGCCAAAAGAGAAAAAAAATATAATTCCATCCTTCAGAGAAAATTTTGCTACAATTTTCTCCAGAAATATATATTTATATATTAATTTTCTATTTTATTTATGTTGTTCTAAAGCAAAAATATTTCCAGCATTAAGAATCTATTGGATTTTTTCCCTTATAGATTCCACATACACTTTGAAAGAAGTTTTTCTTTAAAGTACATCATCTATATGTCCTTTTAGTACTCTTATTATGTTATTTTTTGCATTTAAATCTTAAATTTGTTGGAAATACATTTATATAAGTGAAATAGGGATCTAATATTTCCTCCCACAAAAGGCTAAATAAGTTTCCACAATGTCATTTACCTTATGTCATTACTGATTGGTATGTATGTACACCCTTTGTTTACATCAGGGTTTTCTATTCTTTCCATTGAGCAGAGAGCTATATAATTCCGTTTTAATCATTGTAATTTTAGAATACAATTTAGTATGTGGTAATATGTGGTGGGAGAGGTCTCTTTCCTCTAATCAAATCAAATCAAATCAAATCAAAACAAAACAAAACAAAACAAAATTAACAAGTTTCTTACCAGAAGACGTTATAAATACTTCTTATGAACATTTGGAATTGCAAAATTGTGAAAATAAGAGAAGATAAATAGAAGCTGGATCTCAGGGTCATTGCTTTAAGAACAAAGAGCATTTGGTGTCAAACTTTCAAGTTCACAATTGAAGACCCCTCCAATATATTCATGGAATTGGAGAAACTACCTTATCAGCTGAACAGTCCTTCTTCAGTGATCAGAACACCCCCAAAACCTGGTAGCATACTGTGACTGTCAGCATAAGCCAACTATAACATAAAGGAAAATTCTCCAGGAAAATATTTGGGGGTGTCAAGAAGGGTTGTTGAAGAGGCGTGGGCTATTGAGAAGTGTTCTAGTAGCAAAATGTGCAAACTATGTCCAAAAAGAACTTGAATTCACTTCATCATTCTGGTCCAGGCTTTTAGTATCTCAATTCTGATGGAAGGCTTGGACTATGATGAGGGTGATTGCCATTCCTACTGTGATGGTTTGAGGCTAGACAGATCCCAGAAAAGTATGCTATTAAAGTTAATCCATTGTTGTGGGTATAAACTTATTCTAAGTAGGGCCTTTTGATTAGGTTACTTCAGTTAAGGTCCTTTTGATCAGGTTACTTCAATTTAGGTATCACACAGGGTGGGTCTTAATCCTCTTACTAGAATCTTTTATAAATAGGATGAATACAGAGAAAGAGAATAGAAAGCTACAGAAGCCAGAAACTGAAACAACAAAACATGGAATAGAAGGGAGAGACCAGCAGATGCCACCATGTTCCTTGCCATGTGACAGAGGAGTCCGGGATGGTTGGCAGCCAGTCTTTGGTGAGATAGCATTGCCTGATGATGCCTTGATTTGAAATTTTTATGGCCTCAAAATTGTAAGTTTGTAAGCTAATAAATCCCCATTTCTGGTATATTGCTATTGGCAGCCCAGCAGACTAAAACACTAGCCCAAACTTTTCTGGGGTTCAGAGCCCTAAATCCATATACATGCACAGTGTTGTGATGTCATACAAGGTATTCTGCAACAATTAAGCAAGAACTATTGGGCCTTGTCTGCTTATACAGATTTCCTAAAATATTCAGATGTCAGTAGAGCATAGATTTTATGACTTTTGGGGCTGAGTACTTCCACTCTGCCACCCAAATTTCAAATAACCATGGTACCACATATCAAGATGACTCAACAGGTTTACAATAATTTATGGTATTTGGCTATGGGAAATACTGTCTCAATTCTAAATGTCCCAAGTGTTTTCTCTATATAATATTTAAGAATAATTTCTACTAGCTCAGCAATTGAAAAATAAAACATTTTAGTGCTTCTATGAAGCTAAAATTTTCTGGTAAAGGTGGTGAGAAAGGAAAGAATATGAGAAAAATTTAATGATTTATGACTATCTTTTAATGTTTGACAGTATACAAAGATCACAGAAAATGTTAATTAACCAAGGGTAGGAAGGGAAAGATAGACAAAATGGATGATAGAAATTTCTGAGAAGACAGGGGAAATTGATGAATGTATTCTTAAATATACCTGTGGTGTTTATCTTAAATCATTTTCATGTAGTTTACACTAATCTATATATTTCAATTTAAAATACTATATCTGTTCTTTATTTTAAAATTGGTTATAATTCCCTTACCCTAATTTATAAGAAGGTATAAAAGACTGCTTAAAACTTTTTCCCTAAATAATGTCGCCACAGTGTATAAGACATCATGTTCCCTTCCCCAGCTAAGCCCTAAAGAGTCATAGCTCTTCTCTGAAGTATAGTTAATTAAAGTAGGAGTGGGCAACTATTCCAGGATGGCCAGTCAAATACTCACATTCTGAATTAAGCAGGAGAAAGTTGGAACAATCTGGGCAGATGGCAGAAATCTTTGAAGATGGAAATATTCACAACCAACCCATGAAGTAGACTCTATAAAAGCTCATGAGTTAACTCAAGTTATGTGAATTCATGAGATAGTCCAAATTTATAGAAGTTTTTAGTTCAAGTTACAAGAGTTAATGACTAGGGAGCAGATGTAACTCAAGTGGTTCAGAGCCTGCTTCCCATATACGATGTCCTGAGTTTGAACCCTGCTACCTCCTAAAAAACAAACAAACAAACAAGAGTTAATGGCTATATGAAATTCAAGAGGAAGAAACTATGTTGAGAGGAAAATGTTCAGTAGAAGATGAGGAAAACCCCGCAGCTCACGCAGAAGTAGCAAACCCAGAAAATCACAGGTAACTAAGGAACACTAAGAGTGAGTCCAGAATAAGGATTTTACTTTAACCTTTGGTTTTGATTCGCATGAAATCATCTCTTCTTCCCCCTAAATTCTGTGAGTCAGAATTTGATTGGCTACCTTGGAGCAGCTGCCCACTCCTACTTTATTATTTAATATTAAAGTTTAATATTAATATTGTTATTAAAAACTCATTGAATTAACCAAGATCATCTCACATAGCTCTAAACAAAAAGTTTCTAAATAAAATAACTGGAAAGAAAATCTACATACTCAAATTGAAGATCTGTATATTTTAAAAATAGAATTTGCCCTAGAAACCAGATTTTCAACTTGCTCTTGCACAAAGAAAACCAACACACAACCAAAATTTTAAGTCCATAGAAAAGGAGGCAGTGGGAATGTTAAGAATATTATTTTAGGCATCTTCAGTTTCACATGATAGCAGGAAGCCAGGTGAGAGGGGTCATGTCTAGAGAAGGAACTTTTGAGTCTTTTTGAAGAAATATGTTTGTGAGTTTGTGATTACTTTGCACATTGATAAAAGGAAGCATTCTTTGACCAACCCAAGAAATTTCAAGTAAAAAGAGGATGACAAAAGGCACAAGACAAATAAGTCATGGAAATTAGTGAAAATCAGCAATGATTGAACTTTAAGGAGAGATTGGAGCTATAAAAGAGGACAATGGACAGAGACGATATATTATGCAGAAAACTTATAAAATAAAGTTGAATGACCGATAAAGAAATAGATTTTAGGTTTGGATGTTCAAGGACAGATTGGCACAGTATTGAATATGAAAACTAAACTGGAAAAGACATTCAGGAAATGGAGGAAAACAAGTGGAGGCAAATACGGATCACATGTCTTCCTGGAAGGCTCTGTTTCACCTTGTCTGCATTTTTCAACTTCTAATTATAGATTCTACTCAGTGATTTCTTAACTTATACTTAGCTCAAATATCTCCCCCATGAGGACTTTCCTGAACTGCTCTTCTCTGAGTCATTTCCCACCAACACACAGCAAACACAGCCACTCTTTCATCTAATCTGCAACAGTGTATACATAACTTATTACAACACCCAATGCACTAAGAGGCAATTATTCAACCTGTGAGGTTGGATTTTAAATATTTTCCCAGCTGCTCCATCGTTCTTTGCTTCTGATAATTTAAGGGATAAACTGTTAAAAGACTTATCTTAATTCTACAAACATAAGGTGACTCATTACCCAATTTCTTGTGGAAGTGTGAAACAGGACCTTGGTGCCTTAATGAAAATTGTTATTTTCTGAGACTCCTTGGAAATGGGAATAGCTGAGGAAAGGGGGTAGACCAATGTGTATAAGGAGTCTAGAACAATGCTTGCTGAGATTCAAAGTAGGGCCATCTTTCAGGATCAGCTAGCGTAACACGAATTAGAGTCGGCAGTCAGAAAAGGCATTGAGAGCCCTGGAAGGTAAACTCAGCAGGAAAGAAGAGAGATTATCCTGGACTCGCAAAGCAGTTGTATCCGAGGCTGGAGGTGCTTCTGAATCCAACCACACAGGCATTTATTCCTGCCTTGGATGGATACTAAATGCAATTTAAAAAGAGCTCCAATTTTGGATCCAGTATGGAATTCTAATTAGTGCTGACAGGGATACAAGCCAAAAAAATAACATCACAGAAGTAGTCATTTGTGTGCCCCACAGTGTAGCAGGAACTAACTTGAGAAGGGAAACCTTGAGGCTCCAGACAATCCTTGGTGCTAGAACACTGATCAGACTGTCTCCCTCTCTCTCTTTCACTCTTTCACTCTCTCTGCCTGGATTTTGGAAGCTCAGGTTACTCCTTTGAACTAAAGAAGTCCTTGGAGTTCTTGGACTGGTTTCTTTTTTGCAGTAAAAGCCGAAACAAAAAGAAATATTGGATTTCCTTTTAAGGGCCAGTGATACATAAAGTGATTGACATAAAAGAGTTGTAACCCTATTTACTTCCAAATTTTTCATTTGTTTACTGATGTATCAGCACAAATACACTAAAAGCTTTCCCAGGGTAAGGTCATTTCTTGTTCATTTGTAGCACTACTCTATTACCATCTCTGGTGCATGCATGATTACCCAGGAAATGTTGTAGATGAATGAACTGGCTGCTGAACATTTGTCCAGGTACTCTGTGTGGACCGTGCCTTCCATGGAGCTCCCTGACTACTGTAAGTCATAGCCAACTCTTCCTTCTCTAAATTTTTATTATTATGCTCCACATAATCATAAATGTACGTTTTGTTTTCATAATGTGTTCTAATTATTTTATGGTATTTTGGTTTTCTACCAACTAAAGTGTTAGAGTGTTAAGGAAAAGGACCATTTCATAGTTTTCTTGGTAGTTAATGATTGAAACTCTAATTAAGAACATTTAGTAAATTCGACCTCTTCTTTGAAATCTTTCCTAATTTCCCTAGGCTAAGCAGAATGAAATGGTTGTCCACAGGCTACCACATCACTTAGTTCACAGCTGCATATCTTTTTTCTTGGCTAGCTATCCATATCCTTGAGGGTGCATATCTTTTAGGGAGCACTTGGTTGCTTGCAAGTGGCAAAAGCAAATTAGAAATAGTTTCAGGAAAAAATTATGTATTATAAGGTTGCTCAAATATCTTACATGACCCTGGGGCAGAAAATGAGGCTGGACTTCATGGGGCTGGATTCTTTTGAATATCTTTCTTCCTTTAGATTTTTTTTTTGTGTGTGCCAGTTTTCCAATCTACAAAGTAGATTGCAGAGCTTTTACACAGCTATGAAACTCGAAATCCTATGATCAAAGTAATACAATGTTAGACTGAGGGTATTTCACTTAGTTTCCAATCCAAAATCTTAAGGAAGGGATTCATTTACCCCAGCCCATTTTACTGACCATTCAGTAGGCTATGGTCTAATGGAGGGGTCAAACAGTGATGTGATCATTTCCTCTGGAAGTTTTACCCACAAGTAGGGAGCACTGCTGAGAGCAAGAAAGAGAGAGAAAATTAAAATACACTTCTTCCTTACCTGGATTTTTCCTAGAGTTTCCTTTGTTGTCTCTGATTCGTTTTAATATCTTCATCTGATTCCAATTTTTAATGTGTAAGATGTCTCATTTTCTTAACAATATAAAAATTATTTTATACCAGAGTTTAATTCTCTCCATTCACATTTTCTATTAATGATTTCATAATTAGTAAGATTTACAGTATAAATACCTGTAGTTTGAGGGCATAAAAATTATTCAATAGCATTAATACTAATCTGTCAACTTGAAAAAATGTCATGCTACTTTTAAAAAACTAAGATTAACTGACAAAAAAAAATCCCTCAAAAGACAAAACCCTCCACACAATTTAACCTACTTAGTGTAATTCCACCTTTCTAATGAGGACTTATTCTTTAATTTATTTCCAATAACAAGTAAATTCTGTACTGGATTAAATGGGATCCAACCTTTAAACAAATAACTTAGATTTCTCATTTTGACTATCTTCTTTTTCAGACTTATATATGTGTTTAGAATAATTGAACTGATATTTGTGTCCATTCTGAATTTTTAAATGGAATACAGGATGAACCAAAATAAATCAAGACAGAAAGGAAAAACGTAGAGACTTTTATAAAGAAGGGAATGCATCATGAAAATAATCAACAGTGAACAGCTGAAGGAAATAAAGACACGCTGAGGTGGCAAAATCGAACTTTGGCACAGTCTGTGGATTTTGATTTTGTCCTTGTCGTTTTCACTATATTAATTGGTCTGAGTCACCCCCTAACTAGGACTGCAAGGAAGCAAGGAGAAATTTGCTATTTCTTTTACAAGTCAAAATTTCATTGTTTGGCTGAAGGAGGAAATATATCTTGATCTATTTATAAGCTTTCATTAATTCTGAAGTTCAGTAATCACAGTGATGCAAACATGAAGGAAAGCATTCCAACACTCCTTCATATCAACAGATAATGACTTTGCTTCCTATTTGACTTGAGAAAATAGAAACAATAAGAAGAGGATGTCCACAATCTTCCTCCACTCAAAGACCCACCTATATCCAATGTTCCCACACCTCTGCCTCCCTTTCTGGTACAATAGATGAAATTTCTGTATTTGAGATAAGCCAAACCCTTCAGTTAAGTATGAGATGCTATCCCCTCCAGTCCACTTAAGGCTATAGCTCCAGTAACTCTTCCCTCTCTCTTGCATCATCAGTTTTTCCTTGTTACATTATTATTTCTCTCAGCATTCAAGTGGATTTTTAAATATCCTTTCTTGTTTCCCACATCTTCTTTCATCTCTTGCTACCTTTCTTTCCTCCTTTTGAATAATGATAGTACTACTACTACTAATAAAGACAGTTGAAAATTACATAGCACTGTTATTTGTCAGATAAGAACTTTACATATTTCAACTCTTTTAATTCAGTTGTTTCCCTAATAATTTTAGAAGAAGTGTTCATTTTACGGATGAGAAACCTAAGGTACAGATAGAATGACTCATTTTTCCAGTGTCACACAGCTAGTAAGTAGTGGAGCCAGAATTTAAACCCAGATATCATAGCTCCCAGTGTGCATTCTCATTCCTATTATAAACTATTTTCAAGCAAAATCCCTGGAAAAAGTTGCCTATACTGGCAAATTCCCATTCTCTCCTCTTGGACTCTCTTTTTCTCCATGTTGAAAAATTCAAAGGCCCATTCTAAGTCATCTTTCATGATTTCTCAATCGTATTTGACACAGTTAATCACTCCCTCCTTTTTGAATCTCTTTTTTCATTTGGCTCCAAGGACCTCCCTCCTAGTTTTTTCCTATACTACTGGCTGTTCCTTCCTGTCCCCTTTCTGAGTTGTAGCTCATCTGTCAGACCTCTGAAGGTCTCTCCTGTATCATCAGCACTTTCCAAATGACCTCATTCAATGTAATGGCTCTAAATACTATTTATCTATAAGCTGATGACTCCCAAATGTATATCTCTACTTCATGTCTTTGTATACTATTGTGCTAGATAGAGGAAGCTGTAGTGGCTTCCAGTTGGCCTTTCCTACTGTAATAGCCTTCACTTCACAGATCAGGGAACCAATCTGGGGATTCTGCCAGTTGCCAAGTATGTGTATTCCAATTATGCATTAAAGAACTGAGGAAAAAAACAGTTGATTCAAGGACCTGCTGGACCCACTGTTAGACAGACTTGAGCTAAAATTCTACTGATCACCTGACCTCCATAAGACCCTACTCTGACTGGTAGACCACAGTGACATTTTGCATCTCCAGGAATTAATGCCACTTCAGAGATAGCATCCCACAGTCCCCAAAATGTCCCATTATTTCCTTTTTTCCAATTCACAAACACCCTGGCGAAAGGTTGTAGGTCCCTTTGGGGAAAGCTGGGAATGGTATGAATTTTTATATATTTATATATATAAGCTTTAAGACTCATGTGTTCAAAGGGTTTACAGAATAATTATTTTTGTAAATTATTTCATCATTGAATGTCAGGGTTATTTATTTTTGTAACATTGTAAAAGTACTTATATACCAGTGCACTATGGAGTGAGACTTAGCAATGAAATATTTTAATAGACAACCAAATCTAATTTGACCTCATATAGTCAAGATTATCATGAAATAACTATACCCTAGGTTAAAAACAATCAGAACACTGGGATATTTTCAAAATGTCTATTTTGTGCAATAAATGGGATGTATATACTTGATTAACCACATATTTGCTTACATTGCAGCATAAGATATGCAAATAAGGAATCAGTTAACTTATCTATAATAGACTAAACTTTAAGACTATACCTATAAAGAGTTAAATGGGTTACCTCTAATTTATTTAATTAAATTAATTTCATTTCATTTTATTTATTATACACTAGACAATTTTTAGTAAATGTCTACTATGTGCCATATATTTTTTTCAGTGCTGGAGATATAACAGTGAAGGAATAATCCCTGCCCTTATAAATATTTCATTGCAGTAAATGATAGGAATAGGTAATAATTGAATACATAAATAAAATTAACTTAAGCCATCTACCGAAACATCATAATTACTGAAAAAAAAAAATCTTAAGATGGGAAAAAAATAAAGAACAAAACCCAGCGATTTATAGAGAAGAAAAAAATTATACTGATATTGGCTTTCATCAGTGTGATGGTTAGGTTCATGAGTCAACCAGGCCAAGCAATGGTGCCCAGTTGTTTCGTCAAGCAAGCATCAGCCTAATTGTTACTGCGAGGACATTTCACGGACTTAAATCATCAGTAAGTTAATTGCACCTATGGCTGATTACACCTACAATCAACTGAGGAGATTACAGCCAGCAATGAGTGATGTCTCATCCAACCAGCTGAAGGCTTTAAAAAGAGAAGTAATGATTTCTGCAGTCAGAAGAGAGAAGTTTATCTCTACTTCAGCCAGACAGTTTATCCTGGGGAATTCATCAAAAACCTTCATAGGCATTCCCAGCTTGGAGCCTGCCCTATGGAATTTGGACTTCTGCATCCCCACAATCATATGAGACAATTTTATAAAAGCTCATACTATTTACAGATAATCTCTTATCAGTTCTGTTTCCCTAGAGAGCCCTGACTAATACAGTTTGGTCCTATGAGTGGTTCTTGGAGAAACAGAATCCTCAAAATGGGATTTCTGAATTGGTTCTGGAGTTTCTAAAATTGGGTCTCTACTCTGATTAGATTCAAAGACACTAATGACTCTATTTCCAATAATCAAGATGCCACTGATGGTCCATGGTTTGAGTTGGTAATAAAGATATGCAAAATATCACCACTGAATATGGCTACTTACATGCTTATAAGAGACAAGGCTCTGGGTGGGAATATTTTTGACACCTTAACAGAGTTTTGTGGAATTAAAAGCTGTAATGATGTTGGCTGGTTGTACTGAATGTTTCAAATCTGCAACTTAAGTGCCGTATGAAGGATGTGAAAATTTCTACGTGTGTCTTGAAAGAAAATCTTATTTTGTAGTTGCAAAGTTGAGACCTCTGAAAACCAGACCCAGAGTCTCATTGTGTGAATAGCAAAATTACAATGGAAACTAAATTCTCAAATTTGCAGGGTATCTGCTGTTAAAGTAAGGACATTGACTGGAAAGGAAGGGGATCTTGAAAATTGGAATGCGGACATATGGGTTGATAATGATGGCAGTGGGGACACTGAAACCCTAAATTCTGCTGAATCTTTGCCAGATAAAACTTAAAGTTCTGTCCTGAGGAAACAGTCACCAAATCTCCAGCCTTTCCTGAGGAAACAGCTTCCCAACCTCCAATTTTCTCCAAAGAATTTGTCATCTGACCTCCTCATGAAGAGATTAATCCTGTTTCACCAGATGAAACTGCAATGGAATACCCTGAGGTAAATGGCTTGCAAGACACTTCTAATCTTTCTCATTACCTACCCCTACTACCTCTCCTTTCTTCTAGACTTATAACCAGACTGAAGTACCAACAGGCCCCAAAAGGTGAGATACAAAGTGTGACTCATGAGAAAGTACACTATACTCCAAAAGAACTGCATGAGTTTTCCAATTTATTAGACAGAAATCAGAGGAATACATGTGGGAATGGATTTTAACATTGGGGATAATGGTGGAAGGAATCTAAAGTTGGATCAGGCTGAATTTATTTATATGGCCCCACCAAGAAGATATTCTACAATAAATGTTGTAGCTCAAGGGGTTAAAAAGAGCTCTTACAGTTTGTTCTGGTGGCTGGCCTAAACATAGACCAAAAGGTGGCTGACATTCCCTGAGGTCAAAAAATGTCAGAACTGCCCTGATATAATGTAGCTGAAGGAATCCAAAGGCTTAGAGAGATTGTAATGCTAGATTGGATTTATCTTTTATCATATAAGTCCTGCTCATCCACTCCAGGTATGTCCAGAGGACACGTGTTTCACCAAGACTGTAAGGAATAAATTTGTGAGACTAACTTCATCTTCCTTGAAGTGCTCTATGGTTGCTCTTCTCTGTGGGTCAGATAATACCATGGGAACTGCCTGCACTGACCTGGGATCCTTAAACACAGTGGAGGTGATTGGATCCCAACTTGAAAGAAGCCAAGTGGCAGCAGTTAAGATGAGGTGGGCATGGCTACCACAATGAACAGCAGACTCAAAGCAGCAATCAAAATAGTCTGAGTCACAGAGACCTATGGCATTGGCTAGTAGATCACAGGATACCTAGAAATAAAATACATGGGCAGTTTACTAAATTCCTACTTGATCTGTATAAGCAGAAGAGTTCTAAGCCAAGTGAACAAAAGTCTAACTTGAATTACAAATCAGAGAGTCATGACCCCTTAATCAATTCCCAGACTTGAGACAGTATACAGACCCAGAGCCACTTGAATGAGGGGAAGGCTGGAGTCCACTTGAGGAAGGACCCTGTTACACTGCCAAAAATTTATACTGTTACTGTTCCTCCCAGCCTTTCCCCAAAGAGTCCTATGGCCCCTTACCAGGGTAACTGTGCATTGGGCATACAGACCTTTCAGAGTGGGCAAAAAACAAGAAGATATTTGTGTCCCACATGAGTGCTCACCAGAAGGTGACTTGAGCAAAGGAAGATTTTAATAATCAAGTGGATGAGATAACCCATTCTGTGGATATCCATCAGCCTCTTTCCCATCACTCCCGTCATTGCCTAATGGGCTCCTGAAAAAAGTGGCCATGGTGGAAGGCATGGAGGTTATGTATAGTCTCAGCAACATGGACTACTGGCTACAGCTACTTTTGAGGCCAAATCTGCCAGCAACAGAGATCCACACTCAGAGCCTGATAGGGCACCATTCCCTGAGGTGATCAGCTTTTTACCTGGTGGTAGGTTGATTACGTTGGACTACTTCCATCATGGAAAGGGCAGCAATCTTTTCTGACAAGAATGGACATATATCCCAGATATGAGTTTGCCTTCCCTGCATGTGATGCTTCTGCCAAAACTACCATCTATGGACTTATAGAATGCATTTATTCACCATTATTGTATTCCACACAGCATTGCTTCTGATTAAGAAACCAACTTCACAGACAATGATGTGCAGAAACGGGCAATGGTCATGGAATTCAATGATCTTACTATGTTCCCATCATCCTGAAGCAGCTGGCTTGATAGAAACAGCCTGAAAGACAGTGGTGAAGAGAAATCCTCCCATTGGGCAGAATGTCAAGCAGTGTACCTGGTTGTTCATTTTGCCTGGAAGGAGAAATGTTCAGAAGTGCACTTGTATACTGATTCATGGGATAGTTAGGAATATGACTGAAACATTGGTGACAAAGCAGACTAGGGGAGAGGTATATGGATAGATCTTTCCAAGTATGCAAAAAACATGAAGAATATTTGTGTCCCATGTGAATTCTCACTAGAGGTGACTTTAGCAGAAGAGGATTTTAATAATCAAAGGTATATGATGGCCCAATATGTGGATACCAGTTGACCTCTTTCTCAGCCACTCCTGTCATTGTCCAATGGGCTCATGAACAAAGTGGTCATCATGGTATGGATGGAGGTCATGGTCTCAGGAACGTAACTTCCACTTACTAAGACTGACCTGGCTACAGCTACTGCTGAGGGCCACTCTGCTAGCAGCAGAGATGAACACTCATTCCCTGATATGGCACCATCCCTGAGGTGTTCACCCTTGTGGCAGATTGGTTACATTGGACCTTGGACCACTTCTGTCATGGAAGGAGCATTTTGTTCTAAATGAAATAAGCACATATTACAAATATGGGTTTGCCTTCCCTTCAAGCAATGATTCTGCCAAAACTACCATCCATGGACTTACAGGATGCCTTGTCCATCATTGTTTTATTCCACACAGCAATGCTTCTGACCAAGGAATCCACTTCATGGCAAATGTCGTGTAGGAATGGGCACATGCTCATAGAATTCACTGGTCTTACCATGTTCCCCAACATCCTGAAGCAGCTGCATTGATAAAACAGTGAAACGGCCTTTTGAAGACTCAATTACAGCACCAATTGTGTGGCAATACCTTGTAGGCTTGGGGAAATATTCTCCAGCAGGATGTATATCCTGTAAATCATTGTCAGCCATATGGTGCTTTTCCTCCCATAGTTAGGGTTCACGTGTCCAGGAAACGAAGGTGGAAATATGAATGGCATCACTTACTATTACTCCTAGTGACCCACTAGAAAACTTTTTGTTTCCTGTCCCGACAACCTTAAGCACTGCTCGTCTACAGGTCCTAGTTCTAAAAGGAGGAGTACTTCCACCAGGAGACACAACAATGATCCTATGGAACTGGAAGTTAAAACTGCCACCTGGTCACTCTGGGATCATCATGTCTCTGAATCAACAGGCAGAAAAAAGGGAATTATTGTGCTGGCTGAGATGATTGCTCCAGATTATCATGTGGAAATAGGACTGCTAATACCAAACGGAGGTAGAGTTTACCTGGAATACAAGAGATCCCTTAGCACATCTCTTAATCTTACCATACCTTGTGATTAAAGTCAATGGAAAACTGCAACAACTCAATCTAGGCAAGACTACTAATAGTCCAGAAACTTCAGGAATGAGGGTTTGGGTCATTCAACCAGGCAAAGGATCATGCCAGCTGAGGTTCTTGCTTAGAGGGTAAAGGGAATTTGGAATGGATAATGGGAGAAGGTAGTTACAAATATGAGCTATGACCACATAACCAGTTACAGAAATGAGGACTGTAATAGTTATGAATATAACTATCTTGTTTTGTTATGAATATCTTTATATATATATATATATATATATAAAACATCTTTGCTTTTTCCCTACCTTATCCCCTTATTATATAAATTGTATTAACTTTGTGTCATAATATTTAAGTTACTGGATATCAAATTCAGAATTGAATGTTACCCCAGGACTTGCACCTTTTCTGGGGAAAGAGTTAGTGTGTTTCCAGTTGTATGCAGGGCAGTTGAATTATGTTAGGTGAAATTATGTGTGTTATTGTTTTGATTTAGCGAGTAAGTATGGTTTATGGAGGTGTATATGGGTGCCAAGTTCACAGGAGGAGACTGTGATGGTTAAGTTCATATATAAACTTGGCTAGATTATGGTTGTTTGGTCAAGCAAACATTGGCCTGATCATTACTGATGATTTTAATCATCAGTCAGTTGATTGCATCAATGGCTGTTTACATCTACAATCAACTAAGGAGATTGCCTTCAACAATGAGAGAAGTCTCATCCAATCAGTTGAAGACCTTAGAGGAAGAATTGATAATTTCAAGTTTCAGAAGGAAGAATTTCCATCTCTACTTCAGCCAGCCAGCTTCTTCTGGAAAATTCATTGAAAATATTTGTCGGATTTCCCAGCTTGTGGGCTGCCCTGTGGAATTCAGACTTGCCCATGCCCACAGTTGTGTGAGCCAATTCCTATAATAAATCTCATGATACTTACATATGATCGATAGATAAATAGATGTAGATATAGATATAGATCTCCAGTGGGTTCTGTGTCCTGGAAAACCCTCATTTAATACAGCATACCTCCATCCACACTGTCTGGACAACACCAGTTCTGCTCTATGTAAAGAATTGTCAGTATAAACACTCCAAACTTTTAAAATGAACTTTGGAAGCTGAGCAGCTTACATGGGCATTCCATGTTATTTTGCCAAATACAAATTACTGGTTCATTATGGTTCATTTTACCAAAGTTGCATGGGTTTTTTAGTCGTGTCCTATTCCAATATTTTCTATTAGCCTTCTTAATTTTATTGTGTGATTTTATAGAACTTGAGGTTTTTCACAACTGCAGATATCTGCATACATCAGAAGCTCCTCTAGTTATTTGGACCAGCACTGTCCAATATGATAGCCTTTAGCCACTAGCCGCATGTAACTTTTGAACACTTGAAATGTGACTAGTCCAAATTGAGTTGTCCTGTAACTTTAAAATATACACCAGATTTCAAAAATTTAATATGAAAGAAAAAATATAAAATATCTCATTACATACTAGTTACAGGTTGAAATGATAGTATTTTAGATATACTGCATTAAATAAAATTATCATTAAAATTAATTTCACCTAGTTCACTTTTCCTTTTCCTAATGTATATACTTGAAAATTTAAAATGGTAAACATATATTTCTATTGGATAGCACTGATATAGATAATCATTTGGTTCTACATAGCATTCAAAAATTCCTTTTCTGCATTTCTCCAAAATTTCTGGAAAACAATTTTCTTAAAATTTTCTTAAAGTTTGGTACAAACTCATTTGTTGACAAAATATGAAATGATGTGAATCTGTTTGTAGAGCTATTAGTTACAGGCTTCTGAATCAGTATATTACATAACACAGGTCTTGGAATTATAACAATTTGAAACTCAATTCTATATATAGTAATAAATGAATAAATTAAATAGTGGGGAAACTATAGTTTGTAAATAATTTGTATTGCTTTTTTCCTAATGAAAACAATAAAACTCAGGCATATATAAATTTAAGCTAAGCTAAAATGCTAGACCTATATATACAATTAGTGATGATTACATCTCATTGCTTAAGGATCTTGGAGAATAGTGTACGATAGTCTTATTATAATCTGATTGGAACTGGAATCTGAGGACATGGCCAAGACAGAATTTTCCAGAGATGAAATATGACATAACCTTTTAAAGCTTTCTTTCAGTGTCCTCTGGGCCATTAACCTGGGTGTACTCTGATCTCTTGCATGTTGTTCAAGGGCAGCAATTAACTGATCACATAGTTTCACTAGATTATCTAGAGAATTTTTTTACATTATCAGCATTATTCTCACAATTATTCTTCCTGCTTATTTAAAAACTATTTCAGCAATATTTTTTTTTAAATTTCAGTTCATTTAAAAACTATTTTGGTAATCTTCCCATCTCATAATTTTCCCTTGTAGGAATGCACAACAGGCACATCATTGTTAATGTTCAGCATTTCTTCAAATGTTAGCTTTGTCTAACTTCATTGCACTTTCATTGATGCACATTTGTTGAACTCTTAAGGTTTAATGTAATCTTCTCATTAGTAGCAGGAAATCTTTTAAAGTCTTCAACTGCATTGTCATTTTAAATGCAGTGTTCTCACTTCCTGCCCTATTGATATTGATAGATGCCTTCTCTTCTACTTTTCTCTGTTACCTGCAGGGCAGCTTTCAAAGTATTTTAATGGTTCTGAATTTACCAAAAAAAAATACTGTTTTTTAGAGCTTTTTAGGTAATTATGGAAAGGGATGGTAAACCTGAATATTATGTGTATTAAATAATCCTTCTAAAAATTTCAAATAATTATAGATTCCAAAATGCATTTGGTTGTACCAGTTTTCTAGATCCTTACTGATAAGTCTTTACTGGTGTTTGATTTATCAATTACTTGAAAAGGAGTGTTACATGTACTATTCATACATGTCTGTTATTAGGATGTACACATTTAGGATTTTTATAACTTTATTAATTGACCTTTTTGTCATTATGAAATTATTCCCTTTATTTCTGGTAATGCTCCTTCTTTGAAGTCTACTGTAAATAATATTAATAGATTATACAAGATTTATGATGGTTGGTGCTTGCCCAGTATATCTTATACATGAAGTATCATCAACCTGTCTACGTCTTAATGCATAAAGTGTCTCTTGTAAACAACATATAGATGTGTCTTTCTTTTCTTAAACCATTCTGCCAGTCTCTGTCTTTTGATAAGATTATGTGATCTGTTTACTTTCTTGCTAGATGTTTTTTATTTTGTACCCTTTATTTTTATTTCTTTGTTAATCTTTTCCCATCTCCTTTTGGGATAATTGAATATTTTAGCATTCCATTCTATCTCTTGTACTGGAATTTTAAATTGTTTTGTTTTATTAATTTAATCATTTCTCCACGAATTTCAGTATGCATCTTTAACATAGCACATTCTACTTCAAATTAACATACTACTTCATGTATGATGTAGGAAATTACAAATCTATAATCATATTTAAATCTTCTATCTGTTTTGTTATTGTTATTTATTTTCCTTCTACTTATGTTATAAACACCATAAAATATTCCTACTATTTTTCTTTAAGAAATCAATTGGCTTTTCAATAATTTAAGAAAAGAATGAAAAATAGCGCTTTATAGTTACCATTTCCAGGGCTCTTTCTGCTTTCCTGCAAATCTGAGCTTTCTTCTGGTGTCATTTTCCTTCAGCCTAAAACACTTCTGCCAACAACAAAATCTCACAGATTTTGTTTAACTAGGAATGTTTTTAATTCAACCTTCATTTTTCAAATATGTTTTCAGTCCATATAGAATTCTAGTTTGGCAGGTTGTTGTTGGTGTTTCCATTTGACATTTTAAAGATACCATGTCATTGTTTTCTGATCTCCACTTTTTATGTTGAGAAGCCAATTGCCATTCTTATATTATTGTCACCCTCTATGCAACGTGTTCTTTTTCTGGCTATTTTTTCAGATTTGTTTCTTTATATTCAGATTTTAGCAACTTGACTATGATATGCCTATGTACAGTTTTTTTCCTGTTCATCCTGTCTGTGGTTGGCTGAGCTTCCTAGATTTGTAAGTTGTAATTTTGATACAATATGAAAAATATTTAGCCAATATCTTTCAGAATTGTTTTTTGGCCCCATTCTCTCACCTCTCTTTCTGGGCCACCAAATACATGTATGTAGATTTCTTGGCATTCACACACAGGTGATGGAAGCTCTTAATAATTCTTTTGAACTTTTTCCTCTAGGTGCTTCAATTTGGTGAAATCTATTGACATGTCTTCAAGACCACTGATTCTTTTTTCTGTCATGTTCAATAAGCTATAAATATCATCCAATAAACTTTTTTAGATATTGTATTTTTTAGTTCTAGGATTTCCATTGATCTTTTATAAATTTTCTGAATATCTCATTATATCCATTCCTCATAGAGAATCTTTAACATATTTATCATATTTTTTTGTGACAAAATGTTACTTTTGGTAACTATAAGAACTTTGACTGTAAGGATGATAATTGGTTAAAGACCCTGGCCCCACACTCTGAAAATCTTTCATCTTTTTCACATAGAGGACATGTGTCTTATGGACTGTTCTCCATAAGAACAGTTGGAGAGTAGGGAAAAGACAAAATTTGGTTTACAGATGGGTTAGTTTGGTCTGTGGCTGCAAGGCAAAAGACAGAAGCTGCATCATAGCTGCATTCAACAGTATCCCTGAAAAACAGTGGAGAGGGAAAATCTTCCTCACTGGCAGAGTTGCAGGTTTGCACCCAGTCATCCACTTTGGTAAGGAGAAGTGACCAGACATGAGAATAAACACAGGATACTGGTTAGGAGTTTTGAAGGGAAATGACTAGATAATTGCATACAGGATGACCTAGGATGGAATCATTTGGATGGATCTATGGAATGGTCACAAAAAGTGAAGATTTTCATACCTTGTGTTAATGCTCACCAGAAAACATACACTATTGAAGTCACTAAGTAATCATATGGATTAGTTGACATAGGCTAGCCTTTTTCTTCCACCCAAAACTGACATGATGGGCACATCAATGGAGTACCATGGGCTCATAATAGACAACTATTATGAGCCCAGTAGTGTGGTATCCCTCTTAACCAAAGCATATCTAGCTACTTCTGCTTATGAATGTTCAACATGTCAGTAACAGAGACCAATATTGTACTGTGCATATCTCACAATTATTCAGCTAGTAATACATTGATCGTCATCCATCCTGGAAAGACCAAAGGTTAATATTCAAAGAGATAAATACCTATTCCAGATATGGGTTTCCATTTTCTGCCCACAGAATGTCATCCAATCTATACAGAGATTTTATGAAATGCCTGATCCACAGGCAGGATGTTACATGGCATAACATCCTACCAGGGCATCCACTTCACAATGAAAGAGGTGTAGGTGTGGATCCATGAGCAAGGGATCTACTGGTTGTAGCACAAGCAAAAGCAGTGAGAGACATCTGGCTTCACAGAAAGCTAGAATCACTTTCTTTTTATCTATCTATCTATCTATCTATCTATCTATCTATCATCTACTTTTTTAAAGATACTTAGATTATACAAATGTCACATAAAAAATATAGGGGATTCCCATTTGCCCCACTCCCCACACCTCCCATATTGTCCCACATTAACAACATCCTTCATTAGTGAGGTAAATTCATTGCAATTGATGAACACATCTTGTAGCATTGCCACTAAGCGTGGATTAAAGTTTACATTGTAGTTTACACTCTCTCCCACCCAATTCTGTAGGTTATGGCAAGATTTATAATGGCCTGTATCTGTCATTGCAATGTCATTGAGGACAATTCCCAAGTCCCAGAAATGCCCCTGTATTACAACTGTTTTTCCCTCACCCTGCCCTCAGAACCTCCAGTGGTCACTGCCTCCACATCAATGATATAATTTCTTCCATTGCTAGAATCACAATAAATCTATAGTAGAATATCAATAAGTTTACTTTAGTCCATGGTAGAATCACTTTCTAAACATACAGTTGAAGTACCAGTTCAAAGGCAACAATATGAAAGGATGGGGTACTATCCTTCAAAATGTATTAAATCAGCAACCTCTATATACCTTGTCCCAAATAGGAACCAAGGGATGGAAACAGCAGAAGCATAGTCATTCTTGTCATCACTGGGGAATTTGTGCTTCCTATCCTGAGTATTCTGGGCTTTGTAGGGTTAAAAGTCTTTTGCCTAAAGTTAAAGCACTCTTGCCAGGAGAAATAGCAAAGATTCTTTTGAACTGAAAAATAGGGTGCCACCAGGGCATTTTGAATTTTTTGTACCCAGGGACCAATAGGAAAGATAAGATGTCACCATCTGGTCAGAGGTAATTAACCCCAATCAGCAAGAGGAGGTGGGGTTGCTTTTACATAAAAAGGATAGGAAAGAATATGTGTAGAACAAAGGTGATTCGATTTTGTGCATCTTGAAACGCCTTTGACCAATTATAACTGCAAACTGACATATGCAGCAACCTCAGATTGAGAAGGATATGGATACCAAAGGTTTAGACACCTCAAGATTGACGGTAAACCCACTAGACATCCAAGGCTTTAGCTGAGCATGAAAGAACTTTAGTGGTAGAGGGAGGGAATGAATATCATTTACACACATAAGATCAACTGCAGTAATAGGGACCATATTTTATCTCCGTAACTTTTCCTCTTCCAAGTTCCTCCTCAAGAAAACTGGTATATTGGAACCATGGAGGAGATACTCATCAAATCCGTATGGAAAAGTAAATCTGCATGAAGGAAGAGTAGCCTGTGACAGCCATGAGACTGTGCTGCCCAGATCTCTGACTGTAAAGAGCATAGACTTCTTGCAGTGTCTCCCAGCCAGTGACTGAACATAGCAGGGATACTGTGGAGCCAGTTGCTATATGTTATGTCTGGGGTACACAGGCCCAGGCACAACAGACGCTTTCAACAAATGACCACTTTATTATTTACACAGCACAAACGGTTCAAAAGAGCAGGGGCAGAGATTCCATCATGACCAGTTTTCTGGGTAGGTCAATTGCTTGGGTCAGGGTCAGCCCCAGGGAGGCCAATTACTTGGGTCAAGGTCAGTGGATAGCAGCTCCATACACCACAATTTTCATCATAAAGGAAAAATCCTGTGTTATTTGAGTGTGGTTATTTATACACCCCAGGGAGAAGAGCCCTGTAACTGAAAGAGTATCTGGGGCTGCTTGTTCCTGGTTTTCAGGTTCCTGGTTTCATAGTCTGGCCTTTTCATTAGATTTAATATCTGCAAACGAATTGGATCATTTGTGAGTTTTGTAAAAATTTGCTGATCTTTTCCCTAATTATGGATAATATTTTCTGCTTATTTGTATATCTCACAATTGTTTTATTGTATACTGTATATTGCTGATATGTTTTAAAAACTCTGGATTCTATGTTTCCTTTATAGAGTATTGGATTTTGTTCGACCAGCAGTTAAGTGACCAGTGGATTGTCTTGCACTTGTAAATATGTGGTTTTGTTATGCTATGACAAGTCAATTTTGTCCTAATCTTAATTTTGGAGTGAATACCTTTGTACTGAGAAATAATCCTACAGTCTGTCCCTTCTGGATATTCAGTTGAAAATTTGAGGTGTTTCTGGGTCTCTCTAATTTGGCATGACTTGAACTCCAAACTCTGTCACCCCTATGGTGAGAAGTAGCTAA
Source organism: Cabassous unicinctus (assembly GCA_029593785.1). Lineage (NCBI taxonomy): Eukaryota > Metazoa > Chordata > Mammalia > Cingulata > Chlamyphoridae > Cabassous > Cabassous unicinctus. The sequence continues at coordinate 27,660 of JAQZBX010010087.1, forward strand.
AATTCTTGTTCATGTCTTTCGATCTCTGCTGCTTTCTGCTGGTCTCCTTGGAGTCATTTCTACAAAAGCACAGGTCAGGTGTCAGCAAATAATTTAAGCAGATTTTATATGCAGATATTGAGTTTCTCCTATATGGTTGCCTTAGCTGGGATTTCACCCTTCAGTTTCCAGTCATTCTGACATCCCTGAGCTCCATTCTCTGCAATAGAAAAAATATATTGGGCTGCTGGGAGAGCTAAGTTATCACCTACCAAGATAGGAAATCGAAAGATAATGTCTAAGGTGTTTTTGTCAAGTGTTTTTGTTTCCTAGCTGCTAAAGCAAATCCTATACAGTAGATTAGCTTAAACAGTAAGAATTTATTGGCTCACATTTTTGAGGTAGGAGAAGTTCCAAATCAAGTCATCAGCAAGTGATTCTTTCTCTCTGAAGACTGGCATTCTGGGGATGCCAGCAATCCTTGGTCTTTGGCATTTCCATCACATGGCAGTGCACATGGAAATATCCTCTCCTTTCTCTTCTGAGTTATGCTGACTCCCATATTCTGGCTGCTCCCTGTAGCTTCTCTCCTGGTCTGTATTTCACTCTGCTTATTCAGGACTTCTGTAATCCAGATTAAATCCCCACATGATTCAGTTGGACCATACCTTAACTAAAGTAACATCTTGAAGATATCTTATATAATTGGTTCAAACTCACCAGAGTGCAGTGCAAGAACAAGAACATGTCCAAACTGGTGAATACAATTCAATTCATCACACCAAGGATTATCAATAAAAATATTTTTTAGAAAGATGTAAATAAAAGGCAATATAGTCATATAAGCTGAAGGCGAATGAGATTGGAAAGCAGTACTTTGGATAGCAAAGAAGTTCAGGAGATTTGTTTTCACATGTATTTTAGCTTGATAAAGGCTGCCAATGCAAAATACCAGAAATGGGTTGGCTTTTACAATAGGGATTTATTAGAGTAGAAGTTTACAGTTCCAAGAATGTGAAAATGTTCACATTTCACATGTATTTTAGCTTGATAAAGGTTGCCAATGCAAAATACCAGAAATGGGTTGACTTTGAAAGGGTGAGACCATCAAGAGATCCTGTCTCACCAAGGTGCAGCTGTGGGCAATCTTGCACATAGCGATGTCATCTAGAGACGCTTTCTCTTGGAGCTCAGCTGTGGACAATCAAGTATATGGATCATCTCTCCCCTCTCCTTGTTACTTCAGCTTAGGTTACTCCACTGATTACAGCCTCCAGCCTCTCTCTCAACCTCTGTCTTTTTGCACCTGCAGGCGATACTGGAGTCCTTTTTCACATGGCAGGATAAAATGGTGGCTCTCTTTCTCTGTGTGTCTCTTCATGTTTCTGCCTTTTATACAGGACTCCAGCAAGAGGGCTGAGACCTACGCTAGGTCGTATCTGACTGAATTACTACAATCAAAGGGTCCCACACCCACAGGAATGGATTAATTCCAAGAACATGCTCTTTTTTGGGATTCACAAAAAAGCTTTAAACTGTCACAACAAATTATGCTCTTTAGAATTTTTAAAAAATGTATTATTTTGATAAAAAATAATTAAAATAAGTTAAAAATTTTAAAATAGTTGGAGAAAAGGATCAAATAACAATTTGAATATGGAAAGAACAAGTTGAAAGAGATTGAAGAGATAGTACTGTGGCTTTCTACTGTAAAATAGTGGAACTTCAGTTGCATGAGAAATAGGGGTCTTCCCTTCCAGGATAAACTTCATCCTGTAGTTTATGGGCAGTACTGAACATTTCTGATAAGTGAATTTATCAGAATTCTGTTCAGTGAATTTAACTGGTTATCACTGTGACATAAGAATGTACTCTACACAATTAGTTGTAAGAACATTTAGGCAAGGACAAATGAGTTTGGAAAGGAAGGAACAGATTTTAGAAAGTTTGAGGAAATACTAAAGATTTATGATTTGAGAAACTAGTTGAATATTGAAGATTAAAGAAAGCATGAGTCAAAGATAATTCAGAGATCTAAGTTTGAAAGAAAATACATACACACATGCATATATCATATATACCTAAAAAGTAACTGTTTTTCCAGGGTAGCAGATTTGGTTTTACATGTTCAGAGTTTGGGGTAAGGCAGCGAAAGATTATTCAAAGAAGAATTTTTTTTACAGTCATCTGTATGTGGTTAAATAGAGCGATGAGGTGACTTTTAATAAAACAATTGCATTGAAAAGTTTATTTAAAAATAGCTAATAAATTCAGTTTTCTCTACATCTAGCTTTCCCAGTCTTCATATTCCTGATTTAATACATTTTTATTCTGTCATTAAAAATGTGGAGAGGAGTTCCACATAAACATAAAGGTAACCCTTAAAAGTAAAGAGCACCCTAAAAGTCATTTTATTGCTAAGAGAAATAGTTTACCTTTAAACCAATCCAAAATTAGATAAATTTAATCACTAAGCAGAATCTGTAAACATAAGATATTCCTAAATGGAGTAGTTAATGATCCAGAAATATCACAGGACCAACAAGCAATACAGTAACAGATAAACCTAGAGATAGCAATGTAAAGAAGAACTCCATTTATTTCATTTTTTTTTTGTAAAGTGAAATAAGAGATTATCTGATTGTTTATGAAAAGATCAGGAGTAAAGTGAAATCTGATATACTATTTTTTTATTTAGACAGATTAATTTACTTATATTCCAAGAGAGTTATCTAAAACATAATGATAAACTATGTAGCTAGGCAACGCCAGCCATCTGTACTCTTAGAGTGAAGTCTATTCTGAAACATGAAGCATGTCTGACAGCAAATGAAAATATAAAAAAGACATAAAGCAAATTTAAAATGCATTTTTCAACAATTTCCTGAGAAACACAGGAAATAATGTGTAGTATTGAAGTCAGATTTGCCAAAGGGCCAAGATAAAATTGCTCTGTGTCCCTGGGTTATTTGAATATCTACATCAAATTTCAGAATCAAAACAAAAACCATAGCCATCTAAAGGAAATAGTAGTACAAGGAGTTTAAATGCAAACAAATTAAAAAATGTTTTTGAAAGTAAAGGAAGCAACTATAAACAAAATAAAATGAAATATTTTCTCTTGGATGCTAAAGCAATTCACAGAGCAGTCATTCCATAATTTTCTTTAAATGACTGCTCTCTGCTAAGTCTACATCATTTTTAAGGGCACTGTATTAGTCAGCCAAAAGGGTGCTGATGCAAAATACCAGCAATCTGTTGGCTTTTATAAAGGGTATTTATTTGGGGTAGAGGCTTACAGTTACAAGGCCATAAAGCATAAGTTACTTCCCTCACCAAAGTCTGTTGCCACGTGTTGGAGCAAGATGGTTGCCAACATCTGCAAGGGTTCAGGCTTCCTCTTCTTCTTAAGGGTGCAGGACCCCAGCTTCTTCCAATATCAGTGTAGGCTGGGATAAATCTCATCTCTCTCCCTGGGACTCGATTTTCTCTGGGCTCAGCTTCTCTGCTCTCTCCACAAAGCCAGCTGTAAACTATCAGGCGAATGGCTCATATCTCTTCCTGGGGCCTCTGCCATGTCTAATGGAGCCTTCTTTCCTTCCTCATGTATCTGCTTCTCTGTGTGTTTTCTTCCTGGGGTTCCAGCAAAAAACTCCTACCTCCTTTCTCTGCAATGCGGTTTCTCTGAGTCCCCACCCACCAACGTCCTTCTGACATGGCCAAATCAAAGCCTTAATCATTATTTAATCAAGTAAAAATGAAACCTCTGAATCCAATATAATCTTATATGCCCAGAGGAACAGACCAGTTTACAATCGTAATCCAGTATCTATTTTTGGAATTCGTAAACAATATCAAACTGCTACAGGCACTGTCATTGCTAAGATCACATTTTTCTTGTGTCCAAAATGACATTTCTAATCATGTTACCATCTATGAATGCATGCAGCTTAAATAAAGGAGTCTTATTGTAAAAGAATTAAACCTGTATCTCCCATCAAGATCCTTGGAATTTGACACTAGCCATGTATCTGGAATTCAAAAAAATATTGTTTTGTCATTTTATCAATTTCAAATGGGAAAATATTTTTAAAATGGGGAAATAGTAAAGTAGCAAACATAAATCTTTAGAAAGAAAGGATTTCTTTTATGTTAACTTTATTATCTAAAATACAGCTATTTATTTATCTGATTATAATACCCTAGGCAATAAATAATGTTGTGAAAAGACTTTAGGCTATCAACCTGTAGGTAAGTTGATTTTCAGAATTAGCCTGTTTTTCTGTATTAAATAATTAGTAAATATTTAATCAATTTTAGTTGCTACCATATATGAAGAGAGTTATTGGACCTATTGTGCAGGGATCTACTACAAATCATCACACAGAAATATGACTAGTACATAGGACATACATCAAAAGTACTCAAGTCTGCCACTTGAAGGGCCCATTTCTTTCTAGTTGAGCTACACTAAAAGCAAACTGTTAGTTACAACACTGATGTTCAGAATATGGAGATCTGAATCTTGTGTGAACATGCAATATGAAGGTCAAGGAATTAGAAATCTGAATTTAGGAGATCATTCACTGTCAGGAGCATGGAAAATCAGAGTTGGGGGTGGGGACAAAAGAAACCATTCAGGTTGTAAGGTTATATATAAGAGGGAAGCATGGTAATGTTGGTGATCCATTATGGAGAGAATTATGTCTTTTGATGTAGATGCTGGGACCATGACATCCAGCAGATGTTTTCTCTAACATTCAGTTAATTTTTAGATGAACTCTGGTCTTCAACTCATCTAGTGGTTCTCAATATTTATTAGATAGATTAAATACTTGAATCACCTTGCTAACTTTGGAAAATACTGATGCCTAGATGCCACCCAAGACCTAAAACGAGCTAAAATAGAATCTTTTGGACTGGAGAACTTAAAACCACCATCACCAGTTTCCATGGTCAGTGTTTTTTCTTCTTAGTTTATTCTGTAGCTAAAGTTTATTGATTCTGAAAACCATGGATATTTTGGCATTAGAAAACCAAGAGTGGATTTAGGCATATTCTTATAGTTCTAATAGCTCTGGAGCAGTTCATATGTTGGGTGGATATAGCATAAAACCGCCCTTACCATTCCCTCCATTCTTCTTAATGAGAAATACACCTTATCAGAGATAGAGGCTTTGCACATCAGATCCCCCTTCTAAGTCTTCATTCTCTCAGATGGTTTGGGAACACCTTGATGGCAGGGAGAATAGCATTGGATTGGAAATCAATCAGGCTTCAATTTAAATCTAAGCAAGACACTTAAGTCTTTGAATTATGACTTTTAGACCAGTAGGACCTAAAATCACAGGAAAAGAAATAAAATTGTTGCTAATGAATCAATAGGGGCAACAGTAAGAGGAGACAGCCCCATTTACATCATTTGATTCTAGACCCATGAATCCTGTCTAGGGAGTAGACATTGCACATTTGACCAAGGGCCAAAAAGTTGCCAGGTGACCTGAGCACCCATTGTGAACTCAGCGTTATCTGCCCACAAAGTCATAAAGATGGCTGTGTGCAGAAGCACTTCTTCATCAAATGGGAGTAGTATATACAAGATTGGGCTTCAGCAAGTCTTGAAGATATAAATAAGTTGCATGTGGAAGTGGCTCAAATAAATACCCATGAACTAATTGCTAATACATATATTATCTTATTTTTCTCAACTGTCTCCTATCACCTCATATGCAATTCCTGATAACCAGGTTTACAGATAGTTCTATGAAATGTGCAGTGAGATAGGTTGAATAATGTACCCAAGGGGCAAGGGGGGTGAGAGGGACAAAAAACAAAATACGTTATTAATTCATTCCTGTGGTGTGAACCCATTGTAAATAGGACAAGGTATGGGACAACTGAAGGAGGTTGGATCTTAATCCTATTACTGGATGCTTCATAAAGAGACAACCCTGTGGAGGAGCAGAAACCAGAAGTCAATAGAACCCAAGAAAGATAAGAGAGGACATCATCATTTGCATTTCCATGTGACAGAAAGGCCAAGAACTCAAAGATCACTGGCAGCCAGCCCTAGCATTGTACTGTCTTTGGGGAGAAAGCATTGCCTTGTTGATACCTCAATTTTGGACTTCTCCTAGCTTCAAAACCATGAGTCAATAAATTCCCATTGTTTAAGGATTTAAGCCAACTCATTGTGTTGGGAAAATAAGGCAGTTTTGCAGACACCATCAAGTGGACATCTGCAGCACTACAGCTCCATTACAAGATGTCCCGTAAGGACAGTAGTGAAAGGAAATCTCCTCAAAAAGAACTTTGAGCAGTGAATCTGGTTGTTAATTTTTCTGAGATGGAGACATTGACAGAAATATGAGTCCCCATGGAATTATGGGCTGTGGTTAACGACTTGACTGGATGATTAGGAAAAGAAGGAACATGATTGGAAAATCAGTGACAAGTAAGTTTAAGGAAGAGATATATAGATATAATTCTCTACACAGGTAGGGCACAGAGCATGAAGATTTTGAATCCCACTTGAATGCTTACCACCAGAGTAACCTCAGCAGAGGAAAATATTAACCAGATGGATGGGATGACTTATTCTGTGGACAACGATCATCTTGTTTTCCCAGCTACTCCTATCACTGACCAGTAGGCTCATGAACAAAATAGACATCATGGCAAAAATAGAGGTTATGCATGGGCTCAGTGAACTGGACTTCCACTTAACAAAGCCGGTCTGGTTATAGCCACTGCTGAGTACCAAATTTGCTAACAACAGAGACTAACACTGAGTTCCTAACATGGCACCATTACCCAGATTAATAGCCAAGTAACTGGTGGCAAGTAGATTAAAATAGACTGCTTCCATCATGGAAGGGACAAAACTTTTTCTTACTAGAATAGTAGTTGCTCTGGATATTGTTTATCTTCCCTGGCCATAAGGCCTTTGCCAAGTCTACTATTTAATGGCTCACAGGGTGCCTTATCCACCATTATGATAGTCTACACAACAACCATATGACCAATGAACTAATTTCATAGTAATGAAGTTTAATGTTGGGCCTATAGTCATGGGATTCACTGGTCTTACCATTCCCTATCATCCTGAAGCAGCTGGCTTGATAGAATCTTAGATGGCCTTTGGAAGACTTAGTTACATTTCCAGGTAGATGGCAATATGTTGCAGAGCTGAAAGAACATCCTCTAGAATGTGAAATGTGCTCTAAATCAGCATTGAATATATCCTGCTCATCCCCTCCCCACCCCCCAGGTAGGATTCATCAGTTTGAGAATCAAGGAATTGGAATGGGAGTGACTCCTCCCAATATTACTGCTAGTTATCCATTATTAACAGTTTTGCATTTTGTCCCCACTATTTTAGGTTTTGCTAGTCTTCAGGTCTTAATTAGCTCTAAAAGTAGAAGTGCTTCCATTAGAGGACACAATATTGAGTTCATTGAACTGGAAATTAAGACTTTTATCCAACCACTTTGGGCTACTCATGCCTCTGAATCCACAGGCAAAGAAGGGAGTTACAGTACTGCCTGGGGTTGCTGAACCTGACTTTTCAGAGGGCAATTGAGCTGCTACTATACAATGTGAATAAGCAGATGTATGTTTGGAATGAAGTAGATCATTTAGGGTCTCTCTTAGAACTTGCAATACTACAACACTAACAGACAGGACTGTTAAGGGCCCATACCATTTAGGAATGAAAGTTTGGGTCTCCTCACCAGGCAAGAAACCATGACTAGCTAAGGTACTTGCTGATGGCAAAGGGTAAATGGAATGGGTAGTGGAAGAGCATAGTTGTAAATGCCAACTACAACCTTGTGACCAATTCCAGAAATAAAGACTGTAATAGTTACAAGTATTCTTTCCTTATTTTGATATAAATATTTGTATAAATATTAACCAATTATTTTTGTTTTCTTCTTTTCTCTCACTTCCTTCCATATAACATAAGCTGCATTAATAATATTTTACATTATATCTCAGTATTTGGGTTAGAGAACATTAAAGGCAGAGTGTGAGTCTGTTAGATGAATAAATATCACCCAAAGACACAAAAGGGTCTAGCATATATTTACAGTTGTGTGAAAGCTGATGGTATCGTATAGGTGGAAGCATGATTTTGTTATTATTTTTTTAGGAGATTGAGAATGTTTTAATTTGATATGTTAGGATGCCAAGTTGACAGAAGGTGGCCTATGGTGGTTTTGTGAAGTGTCAACCTGGCTAAGTTGACCTGTATGTTCTATAATTGTCTTTTTCTGTATGTTTCTGGTTAGAATGGGCCATAAAAGACACGCTTGTGGGAGATTGGAAAGATGGAAGTGATGGAGCAGTCATTTTTTAGCTCACACATATTGTCACTTATTTGCTGGTTCATCTTATTGGCATGAGACAGCAGCCAAGGTCTGTAACTGCTCCACCTGCCTCTACAACCTCCAAATACCTGGCCACATGTATTTGTTTAACTCATGACAAAGGTCTCTGGCTCCTGCAGGACACACATCCATCAAAGTCAGAGGCAGCAAGAACTGACATGGGGTTCAGTCCACCACTGTGGACTTGAGCTTGTGCTTGTGGTTTCTACCTTGTTCTTGTTCCCTGCTACTTTGCATCCATCTTCCCTTCCTGAATTCCTGCCCTGTAGACTTCAAGCTCTAGCATAAAATGTGAAGAAAACAATCTTACAAAGACTACTTAAAAGCTTCCATAATTTAAAAGATAAAATCCTTATCAAAAATCCCTTATTGATTAAGAAGCAGGACTGAAATACGTTTACTCTTCCCACCTAGGGTCTACCCCTGAGAAAGAAAGAAAAGGACCTAGTTAAATTTCATTACAAACATGCTCATGTTAGACCTTTGACAAATTCATGGTATTTGTTAGTGGAGTACAGCCATCTATGGCATGTTCTTTGTCAGTATATACCTCACTGTGTAGAACTTATTATGGCAAACAAAACTATAATCTACAGCTTTATGAGGAATGGCTCACTGCAAACTATATGTTATATAACAGAGCATAAAGTAGCGCTGTTTCATGACTGAAATAGCCCCCTTCTATAAAGTACTGTAGCCACATAATTACTTAGAGACCTCATATATTAATATAGGCCCAAGTATACCCTGGCATGTCAGGAAAAGACCAGTAGAACAGTGTTAGTGGTTGCAGATCTCCTCTTGATTTGTCTGTGGTTCTTTTGCATTTTATTTTTTTAACAGATTTTGGTTTTATTTGAATTATTTATTGAATTGATTGTTAGTGTATAAAACAGATTTCTTCAAAAATCAATCCAAACCCCTGCTGATTCAATTGTCCAGGTAAGGAGAGAGGCCCCCACCTTGTCTACATAATACCACGTGTGCTTCCCGTGCAGCATGTAATCCTCACTGTGCCTCAAAAGGCAGAACATTTTCCTGACACTAACACAGCTTCTGACTCCAATGGCTTGCTTTCTCCCTGTGCCTTGGCTGAGCTTTCTCAGTTCACTGCAAAGGCAGAGGATATAAATTACAGATTCTTCTAGGGCTAAGAGACAGTTAAACTCTATGGATTCTCAGGAAAGTGAGAAAGCTAGCTCTAACAATTAGAGCATGGGTCAGACCCCTCTTTGACCCTCAGTGACCTGGGAATGCTCTGGCAGACCAAGGTGGAGAAGCAGGTAAAGAAAAGGTGACTTGAATTCACATGGTCTGAACTCAAGTCCTGGCTAAAATTTTTACTGGCTGTGTGCCTTTAAGCGGGGCGGGGAGGGGGTCACTTAAAACTCCTCAGCTCCTTCATCTCTCAATCTGCTGCCTTATTTGGAGTCCATTTGCCAATGTGTTGAATGAACATGACCTTTGAAAAACTCTAAAGTGCTACACAAGGCTAAGGTGGTTTGAGGTAGAGTAGGAGTAAAAAGGAAAGGGATGAGTAGGATAAAAGGAAGGGTGAAAATTAGAGGGTAAAAAAAGAAGTAGGGTGGAGAGATGGAGCCAATAGCAGCTGGCCAGGCATTGCCACCTCTGAGCGTGAGGTCCTGGGTACCATTCCTGGGCTAAAGTCGGGGCTTATATTATGACATTGATGGTTGGGTTCCCTTTCCCTCTGAACTACACAGAGAATGGAGCTGGTTCCCTTTCCCTCTGAACTACACAGAGAATAGAGAATAAAAATGGTTAGTCAGATTGACTGGTGTGGTCTGACTGGCCTGTGCTCTGTAGTTGACCACAAGCTCCCCACCATCCAGTGTATATATCATCCAGACTTTCAACTCTCCAGGGTAACCCTCCTCACCATCTGGACTGATGTGTGAGAACTGGACACCATTTTACAGCACCTGAGGGGTCCAGAGGAACTTATCAATGGACTGGAGAAATTATTGGAAAATCTCCTAGGAAATCAATACTGAGCCCGATTATCATGACAGCTACCATTTGTAGGATTTTAATTCACAGGATCACTTTTAAAACCTTTAAATCTTCGCTTCATCTTTGTAGAGGAAACAGGCTGCCAAGGAAGCTGCCAGCCTGGCTCTAGAACAGGTCATATCGTCACACTTCCTTAAGCCACAGAGAACTTGAACCAGGTAGTGTGATTTTACTCCTCACCAGGGCTCAGCAGCACAGGAGGGAAGTGGGGCTGATTGACAGCATTGGGCCAATGCTGGGTATCCAGGCAGAAACCAGAGTGCTTAGGATAGACCGTTCCATTCTTTCCTTTCAATATGATATCCAGGAAGTTGCCTATGTAAAACTGGACCACAGGCTGGGTGGTGTACACCTCCAGCACCCTTCAACTTCCAGCATGATGGACTTTTGCACAAAAATGCTTTTCTTTAGATTCCTTCAGACAGAAATTGTGGTCAAAACCATTGATGTGGAACTCCTGCAGGTGTTTTCCAAGATGCACCTGCTTCCTCAATTCAAATGCAGTTCCTAGCACTGGAGCAACTTCTCCTGTAGGAATCAGAGTTTCATTCGCAGGCAAGAAAGCATCAGCTTCTATAGTGACCTCAAGGTCATATATGTTCAGAGAACCCTGGCTTGCCAGGTTGAAATAAAATGGTTAGTCAGATTGACTGGTGTGGTCTGACTGGCCTGTGCTCTGTAGTTGACCACAAGCTCCCCACCATCCAGTGTATATATCATCCAGACTTTCAACTCTCCAGGGTAACCCTCCTCACCATCTGGACTGATGTGTGAGAACTGGACACCATTTCACAGCACCTGAGGGGTCCAGAGGAACTTATCAAACCCTCTAAATCCTCCGTGCAGACTGTTGAGCCTGTTGTTGATGGCAAGCTTGTACTCCTGCCCATCCAATGTGAATGTTCCCTTGGCAGTTCAGTTGGCTGTCCTCCCAACCACTGCTCCGAAGTAGGGCTGCTTTTGAAGGTACGTTTCCAACTCAGCAAAACAGAGCACCACGTCTGAGGGTTTCCCCTGCTTATCTTTGACCTCCAGAGTTGTGATGATGCAGCCCCAGGATATGATGTCCACTTTCAGCAGGTCTGACTGCAGCTGGACCTTCTCCACTGTCCCTGCTCCCATGGGAAGGTCTCCAAACACCAATCTGGTCACCGAAGTCATGGGGGAAACTAAGATCATGCAGCAACTCCCTGCCCTTCAAATTTCTCTGTGGCTCATTATTTATGTAACATTGAAATTATTAGTAAGATGTGATACTGGATAAAATCTTTGATTTATGTGAATTTTTTCCCTATCCTTGGTGTGGTTGGACATAATGTTATTCCCTTCATATCTGGTAATGGTACAATGTGATTGATTAAAGCAAGATCAGACACTTACATAGCTAAGTCAGCTGGACCATATCAGTCCATATTTAGAGTAGCTGATCATCAAAGTCACTTTCTATTATTTATTACAGGTGTTACCTGGTAAGTATTTATTAATGGTCAATAGAGTCTACCTATCTATCCCATGTTGCTCTTTTCCACTATGGAATTATGTCCATATAGATGACATAACTGATATTGACCTTGTGGCATATGGGACAATTGGCCACTATAATGGTTGTGTCATAGTTAGTGGCACCATGTTATATTATATATAACATCAGCATCTCCAACACTTTAACCTGTCTATAATTGTACCTGGATTACTATTTCAGACATATACATGAATCTATCCACTTGAAAGTTCCAGAGAGTATATAGAGAACAGTCCTTTTGATTGTCATTTATATGTTTCACTCATACTAAAAATACACATAAATTCAAGGAAACATAAAACAGCAAAGAAATAGAACAAAAGAAAAAAGTGTCAAAGAGAAAATTTAACACACACAAAACCAGCAGCTAAACAAAACTCTAGAGCAGAGAGAAAAACTAATCAAGTGAATAAACCCATCAAGATAAATGATGACGAGAGGGCAACAAAAAACTACAAACCATACTAAGAAACAGGAAGACATGGACCAGTCCAATGAATAAACAAAAAACCAGGAAGAGATGCAGAACATCAAACAACTAATCAAAGCTGTCCAAACAAATATCATGGACCAACTTAATGAAGTGAAGGAAGAGATTAAAAATATTAAGAAAACACTGGGAGAACATTCTAAAGAAATTGTAAATATACGCAAAAAGATATCAGATATGATGATGATGAACAGCACAATCTAAGGAATCAAAAAGACACTGGAATCACATAACAGCAGATTTGAACAGGCAGAAGAAAGAATTAGTGATGTGGAAGACAATACATCTGAAATCAAATAGATAGTAGAACAGATAGATAAAAAGATAAATAAAATCCAGCAGGTACTTAGGGATTTAAACAACAATACAAAACACACAAACATATGCATTATAGGCATCCCAGAGGGAGAAGAGAAGGGAAAGGGAACAGAAGGAATGTTGAAGAAAATAATGGATGAAAACTTCCCAACCCTATTGAGGGAGATGGATGTACATGTACAGGAAGCACATCACACCCCAAACAGTATAAATCTTAACAGGTCTACTCCAAGACATATACTTGTCAAAATGTCCAATGCTCAAGACAAAGAGAAAATACTCAAGGCAGCAGGAGAAAAGAGAGCCATCACATACAAGAGAAGCACAATAAGATTAAATTCTGATTTCTCATCTGAAACCATGGAGGCAAGAAGACAGTGGTATGACATAGTCAAGGTGCTCAAAGGAAAAAACTTCCAGCCATGAATTCTCTATCCAGCAAAGCTAGCATTAAAAAATGATGGAGCGTTCAAAATATTTACAGATAAACAGAAATTAAGAGAGCATGCCAATAAGAAACCTGCCCTTCAAGAAATACTAAAGGAAGTTCTACAGGTTGAAAGGAAAAAACAGGAGAGAGAGTTGGAGGAGAGTGTAAGAACACCTAAAAAGACAAAAAGAGAAATAAAAACAACATATGACATACATAAACCCAAAGAAAATATGGCTGATGTAAGAAATTCCTTGAGAGTAATAATACTGAAAGTTAATGGATTAAAATCACCAGTCAAGAGACACAGATCGGCAGAATGGATAAGGAAATATGACCCATCTATGTTTTTTGTACAAGAAACCCACCTTAGACCCAGGGATTCAAGTAGGCTGAAAGTGAATGCCTGGAAAATAATTTTACAAGCAAACAACAACCAAAAAAGGGTGGGAGTAGCTATACTAATATCGGACAAAACAGACTTTAAATGCCAAACTATTGTAAGAGACAAAGATGGACACTATATATTAGTAAAAGAGGTAATCTTTCAAGAAGAAAGAACAATCATAAATATGTATGCACCTAATCAGGGTGCCTCAAAATACATGAGGTAAACACTGGAAAGACTAAGTAGAGACATAAATGCCTCTACAATTATAGTGGGGGACTTTAATACACCATTATCACCATTAGACAAAACATCTCGACAGAGAATCAATGTAGAAACAGACTCTGAATAATACATTAGAGGATGTGGACCTAATAGATATATACAGAATGCTACACCCAAATACAGTGGGGTATACATTCTTCTCGAGTGCACATGGATCATACTCCAAGATAGAACACATGCTAAGCCACAGAACAACTCTCAATGAATTCAGAAAGATTGAGATTATACAAAGTAATTTCTTTGACCACAAGGGAATGAAATTGGAAATCACTAAGGGCAAGAGAACCAGATTAGGAACAAAGATATGGAAGTTAAACAAAATACTCTTAGACAAACAGTGGGTAATGGAGGAAATCTCAAAAGAAATCAGTAACTACCTTGAAATGAATGAAAATGACCACAAAACATATCAAAACCTATGGGATGCAGCCAAAGCTGTATTGAGAGGGAAATTCATAGCCATAAATGCATATGTCAAAAAAGAAGAAAGAGCTAAAATTGAAGACCTAACAACACACCTGGAGGAACTGGAAAAACAACAACAAACTAACCCCAAAGGAAGTAGAAAGAAGGAAATAACAAAGATTAGAGCAGAAACTAAATGAAATAAAAAATAAGAAAGCACTAAAAAAAATAAACAAAACCAAAATCTGGTTCTTCGAGACGATCAATAAAATTGACAAACCCTTAGCCAGACTAACAAAGAAAAATAGAGAGCAAATGCAAATACACAAAATAAGAAATGAGGAAGGTGATATCACCACTGACCCTACAGAAATAAAGAGTATCATAAGAGGATACTTTGAAAAATTATATGCCAACAAGAATGATAATTTAGAGGAAATGGACAAATTCCTAGAAACTCACAAGCAGCCTACATTGGCAAAAGAAGAAATTGATGAACTCAACAGTCCAATTACAAGTAAAGAGATAGACCCGGTCATCAAAAACCTCCCAACTAAGAAGTGTCCAGGACCAGACAGCTTCACAGGTGAATTCTACAAAACATTCCAGAAAGAGCTAATACCAATCCTGCTTAAACTCTTCCAAAAAACAGAAATAGAAGGAACATTGCCTAACTCATTCTGTGATGCCAACATTACCCTAATACCAAAGCCAAACAGAGATGCCACAAGAAAGGAAAATTACAGACCAATCTCTCTAATGAACCTAGACGCTAAAATCCTCAACAAAATACTTGTTAATCACATTCAACAACATGTCAAATGAATTATACACCATGACCAAGTGGGTTTCATCCTGGGTATGCAAGGATGATTCAACATAAGAAAATCAATCAATGTAATACACGACATAAACAGATTGAAATAAAAAAAATCACACGATCATCTCTATAGATGCAGAAAAAGCATTTGACAAAATACAGCACTCTTTCCTGATAAAAACACTGCAAAAGATAGGAATAGAAGGAAACTTTTTGAACATGATAAAGGGTATATATGAAAAACCCAGAACCAACATCATCTCAATGGTGAAATCCTAAAAGCTGTCCCTCTAAGATCAGGAACAAGATAAGGATGCCCACTATCACCACTCTTATTTAACATCGTCTAAGGAGTACTTGCTCGAGCACTGAGGCAAGAAAAAGATATAAAAGGCATCAATATTTGAAAGGAAGAAGTAAAACTTTCACTATTTGCAGACAACATGATCCTACACACAAAAAGCCCTGAGAAATCTGCAACAAAGCTTCTAGAACTTACAAAGAAGCTCAGTAAAGTAGCATTGGTATAAGATCAATGCTCAAAAATCAGTAGCATTTCTGTACACCAATAATGAGCAATTTGAGGAGGAAATTAAAAAAAATACCATTTACAATAGTAACAAAAACTATCAAATACCTAAGAATAAATTTAACTAAAGATGGAAAGGACTTATATACAGAAAACTACACAACACTGTTAAAGGAAATCAAAGAAGACTTAAATAAATGGAAGAATAGTCCCTGTTGATGGATAAGAAGACTAAACATCATCAAGATGTCTATCCTACCCAAACTAATCTACAGATTTAATGCAATCCCAATAAAAATCAACACTGTATTTTTTAATGAATTGGAAAAACAAACTACAAAATTTATTTGGAAGGATAAGAGGCCCCGAATCACCAAAGACATATTGAAAAATAAAAATGAAGTTGGAAGTATCACATTACCTGACTTTAAAACACACTACAAAGCTACAATGGTCAAAACTGCATAGTATTGGCACAAAGGTAGACATATTGACCAATGGAACCAAACTGAGAGTTCTGATATAGATCCTCGCATATACAACCATCTGATATTTGACAAGGCCACCAAGCCCACTCAGTTGGGAGAGAATGGCCTCTTCAACAAATGGTGCTTGAAGAACTGGATATCCATATCCAAAAGAATGAGAGAGGAACACCCATCTCACACCTTACACAAAAATCAACTCAAGATGAATCAAAGATCTAAATATAAGAGCTAAAACCATAAAGATCTTAGAAGATAATGTAGGGAAGCATCTACAGGACCTTGTAATAGGAAAAGATTTCATGAACTTCACATCCAAAGCATGAGCAGCAAAAGGAAAAAATAGATAAATGGGATCTCCTCAAAATTAAAAACTTCTGCACCTCAAAGGATGTTATCAAGAAAGTAAAAAGGCAGCCTACCCAATGGGTGAAAAAATTTGGCATCCATATATCTGATAGGAGCCTAATATCCTGCATATATAAAGAAATCCTACATCTCGAAAATAAAAAGACAAACAACCCATTTAAAAAATGGGCAAGCGACCTGAAAAGACACTTCTCCGAGGAAGAAATACAAATGGCTAAAAAGCACATGAAAATATGCTCAACATCGCTAGCTATTAGGGAAATGCAAATCAAAACTACAATGAGATACCATCTTACACCCATTAGAATGGCAGCTATTAAAAAACAGCAGACTATAAGTGTTGGATAGGGTGGGATTTGTAGAATTGTTCAGCCACTATGGAGGACAGTTTGGTGGTTCCTCAAAAAACTAACTATAGAACTTCCATATGATCCAGTGATTCCACTGCTGGGTATATACCCTAAAGAATTGAGAGCAAGGACACGAACAGATATATGCACACCAATGTTCATAGCGACATTGCTCACTATTGCCAAAATTTGGAATCAATCCAGGTGCCCATCAATAGATGAATCGATAAACAAAATGTGGTACATACATACAATGGAATATTACTCAGCTGTAAAAAGGAATAAAGTGCTAACACATGGATAACATGGATGAATCTTGAAGACCTTATGTTGAGTGAAGCAAGTCAGGCATTGAAGGATGAACAGTACATGACCTCACTGATATGAATGAAGGAAATTGAGCAGTCTCAGAGAGCTATTGTCTGTAAGATATGTTTATAAGAAATAGAAAAAGAAGAGAAG